>JAYJMJ010000080.1:0-11419 GCA_036873875.1 Laminaria ephemera
ACCCCCATCCTCCCTCACTCCCCCTCTTTCTTGACTCTTACACACCCCTCCCTACGCGTCCCGGCATTGTAGGGATGCGAGGGTCTTTGGTCACACGACTACAGCCGGGTACGAAGTGAGCACACTCCTTCCCTAACCCTACCCTCCCCCACTCCCCCTCTTCTCCTGGTGGACAGGTTGTCGTCCGCCATCGTGAGAGATCGATCACGCTGGATCTCCACTGCGCCGATACGCTACGATATCCTCTCCTCTCGTTTCCTCGCTCCGCGGTACCCGTTAGCGCGAAGCACCCATCCCCCCGGCCCGGTGCTGACGGAGACACTATCGCCATCGACTCGGCAATAGGACCCCAAACGACCAAAGAAGTACATCATGAGCACACACCGGAGGAGCTTAACTTTAATAGTGATCTGGAATTCTGGTTAGCAAGAGAAAGAGGTTGCGACTTGGACCATGCGCATACACCGGACGAGCTTAACTTTACTAGTGATCCGGAATCTCAGGGGAAAAGAAAGCTGGGACAAGGGGAGGGTGCGTTTGAAGGCAACAACGGCTGCCGTGATAGATCCCGAATCGTTCCCGCAACCAGCAGCACCCATGGTAACAGCAGCGGTGGCGATGATACTGCTGCGCACGGTGCCAGTGGCAGCACAACGCCCCGCCAAAGCAACACGTCAAAAGGAGAACCAACCACGAATCCCCGCCGCCCCCAGCAAGACCAGCTTACCCCAGCCTTACAAGGCGAACCACCAACAAACCACCACCACCGTTTCCAGCAAGATCAGCCGATCCCAAGTTTAAAAGGCGAATCAACCACGAACCATCAACGACACCCCCAGCAAGACCATCAGCTTATCCCAGCCCGGCTGGTTGCCGTACTTGTTGATGGCGCGGGTAAAGGGTGGATAGCCGCCAAGCGCTTATGGTCCGTACGGGAAGTTGGAATCGAAGCATTGGCGGAGGCAGGCTTGGGTTTTACAGATGTCGATCGAGAGCAGGAGGTGAGCGATACAGTATAGGCTCACGAACAAGAAATGTCATATCATACTGAGAACACGGATAAGATATTACACAATAAGAACTCAAGGCTCTCTTTTTTGGGGGACGCTAAGAAATTCGGAATAAGAAAATCGTGCTCAGGGCCGAATCGAGGCCTTGACGGAGGCAGGGTTGGGTTTCGCAGATGTCGACCGAGAGCAAGAGGTGAGCGACGCAGTATAGGCCGACGAATAAGAAATTGCATATTATAATAAGAACACGAATAGGAAATTACACAATAAGAACTTAAGGCTCAATTGTTTTGGGGGAAGCTAAGAAATTCGGAATAAGAACTCGATGCCACGGTGGAGGTGCACCCTTTTTTTGTTCTGAGGCTCCTCACGTGAGGAGGTCTATACCTCTCCCAAGAACTGATTTGGGGGGAAAAGCAAAAGTACCACCGGATGAACCATCAGATGACTTAGGTATACAATGAAAAATTGTTGCAAAAAAAGAATGAAATTCCGACGATTTTGGGGTTAAGGAGCCCCGTCATTCAGAAAACAAAAAAAACCGTCTCAGGCAAAAAACAGTGCTGCCTCTATCGTAGCGCGCGTCCAATGAAACACAAGGCTACTCTAGGGGGGGGGCAGTTGTGCGGCTCTTGCGGGCGGCTACCCTGTACCCTGTTTTTTTTGCAGCCTTAAGTCGTTGTGCTTTTCGGTTTCGTGATATGCATCGCCATTAAGGAACTGTTTTATTACGTTGCGCTAAAGAAACCACGTTTAAATCCGATTTTGAGCAAGTTCTAAGTCTGATTTTGAGCATGTTTTAAGTCCGATTTTGAGAATGTTTTACGTCTAATTTTGAGCGAGGTGCAGAGCCACTCGCGCGAGTGGCCTATACCATTAATAAGTGAAAGAGCGAAAATGGGGGTATAATACTAAAATACCGTAGCCTTCATCATGCGTGGATTGCTGCCTCTGAACCCTCGCGTGTGCCGCTGCCCCGCGATGCCCCACCGGCAGTTTTTCGTCGGAACAGCGCTGGAGTATCTGCCACTCTCTCTCCTAAGGGACACATGCACTGTCGCGGTCAGTCGTAAGGACGACGTGCATTCCAAACAGCGCTTGGGGGAAATCCCCAAGCACTTCAGGTGAGGTTTTGAGCCAACCTAGGCCAGGGAGTCTACGAAATACTGCCCAGGGGACGTGCTTTAGGGGATGATACGTTTCCATCCCCGGGGTTCTGGGGTGAAATATCGGGCACCCGGGCACCCAGGTACCCGGACACCCAGGTCCTACATACCCGGCGAGTAGTAAGTGCTACTCGTACCCTTGACGGGTATTGGCAAGCTGGCTAATACTCGCGAGTACCCGGGTAATTGACAAAAGGGTAACACCTCTAATGAGCAAGTTGGGTTTTGAGTAAATTCGGGAGTCCCCTAAGCACGTCAGGTGGGGTTTTGAGCCAAGAGTCGCTCTACGGTAGTGTTAGCACCTATTACGGGGGATCATAGTATTCAGGACCAAATACGGTTAGTAAAAACCGTGGAATATATATTTTTTTGTGTATATCGTGGGTCCTGAGTACTATGGTCCTCCGTAAAACATTTGCTGAGGCTCTTCTGTTAGGAGACTCTATACCTCATGCTGAAGGCCGACCTTGAGAAAAAATTGTAAGCTAACGAGCCCGATTCACGATCTTATGCGCTAGGCATCATCTACCCAACGATTCAGTTTGTGATAAGCACATCAGATCCAAAGTTGTCGGGCAGCTCTTCAGTGTTTGAGGAGACCCATCGGTGAGAAATAGTTGGGGCACATAATAATGGCAATTCCTACCGTAGGAAAGGCTCGCCAAAAACTGGTATATAGCACATCCGTCGTTGTACGCCCCCCTGTTATTTGTTTAGTGCGCGATACTTCAGCAACAAGCTTGTTCTGTACCCTTTCAACGCCACGGGTGAACAGATCCCACCCTTCCCCCGTACAAAGCCCAACCACGAGTATTTGGTTCAGATTTCGCATGAAGGAACCCGCTTTGTGACAATTGAGTGAAGATCTAGATCCTGCATCTGTCGTCATGATATGTTGTGGAGTATCTGTACAATACTTACACACCTGACACCTGACATGCATACCTCGTTTGAAACCCCGAGTGGAGGTATGTGAGCCACGGAATCGACAGCGACACCGGTGTTGTCCTCCTGGGGTCGGAACTCAAGAACCGCGAAGAGCAGCTTCTACAAGGAGGGTGAAGACCAAGATAGTTTTTAGGCGGTGCTTTACCCCGTTTGTGGACAGCACCCATGTTGTTGGGGATAAATTACTTGAAGGAAGTGTGGAATCATTTTTGCAAGTGTACAAGGGTTTTTTCTTCTTTTTTTTCCCTCATCCCATCTATTTATCTTTGCACGTTTCTTTCTCCTTCTCCCTCCCTAGCCGTATCTCAGACCCGGGGCCACTTTGCAGGCTCTTCTCCCCCCTCCCCACCACGGTACGCGTCTTCATTTTTATCGCGAGGAGAATTCAGCACTTTGTTCCCTCGTCAACTCGCGTCGAATTGTGCTTACCCACGCTATAAAGCGCTCTCGGCAGTTGGTGTCTCTGGAAATAAAAATCTCCATGCCGAGATTTGAACCCCTGACCCCAACCTTAGTGGTATTCGAGGTTAACCACTAGGTTACCGGGGCGACCGGAAATAACCCTTTTGAATTGCATCCAATTTTTTGGGGACACACTATTTCCAAGTCATCAGCGTGTTTGCGATGTACCAACTTTGATTGAGTAGGAGTTGGGTCGGAAACATATACCATTTAATAGTATTGAAACCGTCGAAATCACAATCCAAGGCCAACCCAACCCACGAAAAATCAGCAAAAAGTTAGGTTAGTTCTTTTTTTCTCTACCATTCTTTTGATTTCTTACCTATTTTTTTCGTGGGTTGGTTGGCCTTGGGCCATGAAATTCGTCGATTTCAATACTGTCTTTACATTTCTTCCTACCCAATAGAGTTTGGAAATCGCAAACACCCTAGTGTGAGGTTATTTTTGCATTAGGAGGGTTAAAACAGGCACGTGGTCGGGTCGGAGTAGGGAGGGTAAACGCCAACACAGTTTATAGGCAATGCCTAAGACTTTTAGAACTGCAACCCACGTTTTTGGAGACAACTCTATTTAAATTATTGTTGTATTGTTTTTGCAGCAGCATAGGGGTTATAGCCGTTTTGAACAGCACCCACGTTTTTGGCGACAAACCGCTTAGAAATAGTGTGTGATTACGTTTGCCGTCGTAGAAGGCCCAAAACAGGCGAGTTCGCCGCGTAAAGCCGGCTGCGTTTTTTCGGGGCGAAGAGTGTGACACCCACGCTTGTCGAGCAACCGTCTTCTCTGCCGAGAGACTCAACTTCGTTAAAGTTCTAAAATTGCTGATCGTCATGGATATTAAGCCCGTTCGAAAAGTGGTTCGTCATGAAGTTGAAGCTCGTTAAATAAATGCAGTACTTCTCACGGGTCATGACCCGACCCGCGGGTCGAGTCAGGAGGTTTTCAATAACTCGCGGGGACGCTTGCTACGACAGAGATAGCACTTTTTGTCTTTTTTCGATTTTTTCTGAATGACGGGGCTCCTTAACCCAAAATCGTCGGAATTTCATTCTTGTTTCGCAATCTGAATATATATATATATTTGCCTAGGCCATGGGTTTGGTCATCGGATTGGGCTTTATTTTTTTTTCTCATAATCGGCTTTTGGGTGAGGTATAGAGGTCTTCAAGTGAGGAGCCTCAGAAAAAAAATAGTGCACCTCTATCGTAGCACGAGTCGGCTTGGATCGGATCAGGTAGGCTATCAAATCCCACGGGTCGGGTCGGATTACCCCGGCCCGATCCAACCCGCGAGAAGTGACCCGACCCGGAAAAAGCGGTGAAAAAAAAGGTTGATCGTCATGGTAATTGAAGGCAGTCAAATCATCACCAAGGCTGAGTTTGAGTGGGCGTCGATGTATACTGCAGTTTCTTAGCTGATGTACGCCCTTTCTTCAGCCACGAACGATGTGTGTATCACTTTAGTTGGTTAGGTTTTTTCCCTGAGGTATATTCTTATACTCCAGAGTGACTGGAGCCTGTCCTGTGAGTGACCAGGACTTGAGTTTGGCGATGATGAGCTAATGCGCGAATAACAACAGCAACTGTAAACTCCATGGGTCAAGTTCAGAATCCAGTAAGCGCACCGTTGAGGCGCTCACGCTTCGTCAAGCAGTCACGCTTCGTCAACCATGCTACGATAGAGGTCGCACGTTTTTCGCTGAATCGTTTTATGAACGGGTGGGCTCCTTAACCCAAAAATTCGTCGGAATATATATCAACATTTTTTTTTTGCAGCAACTTTCGTTGTATACACAGGCCATGGGGTTGTTCATCGGGTAGCAATTTAGTTTTTTCCCCAAATCAGTTTCTGGGTGAGGCATAGAGCTCCTCAAGTGAGGAAGGAGCCTCAGAAAAACAACGGTGCTACACACCTCTACCGTAGCGTGTATACACATGTCTCTACGATAAGGAGAGTTTGTCCCGGAGAACAAGCGCTTCCGATTTCGCAGGTAGACTACCTGGTAGACGGCGCTAACGACGCGTGTTACGATAGAGGTAGCACTTTTTGGAATATTTTTTTTTCTGAATGACAGGGCTCCTTAACCCAAAATCGCCGGAATGTTGACATTTTTTTTTTTTCAGTATTTTTTCGTTGTATACCTAGGCCATGGGATTCGTTCGTCGGGTAGTACTTTTTGTTTTTGACTACGTTCTACGATAGAGGTGCACCAGATTTTTCCTGAGGCTCCTCGCTTGAGCTCTGAACCTCACTCGCAAACTGATTTTGATTAGACTGCAAATGCAACCCGATGAACAAACCCATGGCTTAAATATGCAAAAAATTCAGATTGAAAAGAAAAGAACGACATTCCGACGATTATGGTGTTAAGGAGCACCATCATTCAGAAACGAAAAATCCACAAAGCGCTACCTCTGTCGTCGCACTTTTTGTTTTTTCTCCAAATCCGTTTTTGGGAGAGGTGTAGGGCTCCTCAAGTCAGTGAGTCTCAGAAAAAAAATGGTGCACCTCTACCGTAGAAACTACCAACATCCGGTAGATACCGGTATACCAGATATATGTTATAGGTTTTGTCTCCGCATGCATGCACTGCGAAAAACAATTTGCCGCATGAGGTTCAACGTCGATCACGCACCGTTGTTCCCGGCGAAAAGAGAAAACAAACCCACAGGGAAAACGAAAAAAGAAAAATACAAACTATGCACGTAGGCCACCTCCATTACAGCGTTTGTTTGAACGTATGAATGAAAATGCGACGCCAAGAATCTGCTAGCATGTAAGGGGCATCATGAACAACCCCAGAGCACACACCCCGAACACAATCCACATCTGGTTGTCTGCGCTAGGTTACGTACGTACCAGATAATAAGCAACATCAGCAACACACAAGTGCGAAGACGTTAACCAATGAGATTGGCCATCAGGGGTGCGAACCTATCGGAAGTACCTTTTCTGCCACGCGGTCCACTTCAAATATGTCTGTTGAAGGCACCATTTCACACGTCGTGCAGATCAGGTCCCAATTCATGATCTGTGTCTTTCAAGGCAGACAGATCCCCGGTCTATTTGATCTTCATGGACCGTATATCATGTTGCCGGGTGGGAGCCGTATGATCTGCATGATCTAGCACATATTCCCTAGGTTGGTTCTGTACTGCACAGATCCTACACAACATATCGTATCGACAGATCTAGGATCTAGATGATCTACATGGTCTAAATCGTGATCTGTCCGACATGCCCACCATTTCTCCTTGACGGGCAGTCGTCAACGGAACTCCACACACTGCAACTAGTATGTTACGTCTAGAGAGGCCAGAACGGAACTAAACTACTGGTATGTCTTCCATCCTCTAATGTGCTCTATGTGCTGTATGTGCAGCATGAGCTTCAGTGTCGATCACTCACAAACATTGCCAGAAAGTAGAAGAAAAACTAGATCACCAACCGCCATATTTGGTCCACTTACTACCACGTACGTCACGACTTCTAACTACAGACAGCAACATACTGTTGATGAGGCGTGCTATTAATAGTACGATAGAGGTAGCACTTTTTTTCGGCTTTTTTTGTTTCTGAATGACGGGGCTTCTTAACCCAAAATCGTCAGAATCTCGCTTTTTTTTTTGGCAAAATAACTTTTGTTGTATACCTAGTCCATGGGATTGGTCATCGGGTACATAGCACTTTTATTTTCCCCCAAATCGGTTTTTGGGAGAGGTATGGAGCTCCATAAGTGAGGAGCCTCAGAAAAAAAAGGGTTCACCTTTGCCGTACCATGCGTCTAATATATAAAAATGTCAGGCTTCTCAGCTCCTTCGGTCAGGTTCATTCGCACGAAAAAAATGGAAACTCCGCGTACCGAAACTAGTACGTTACGTCTAAATACGGCATGACGGGACAAGACCATACCGTCAACCGACTTATTTGGTCCACTTACCACTACATATCGTACGTCGCGACTTTGAAATACAGACGGTAACATAATATTGATATCATGTTCGCCATCCGAAAATGCGCAGCATGAGCGTTTCAATGTCGATTACTCACGAACATTCCCAGAAAGTAGAAGAAAACCAAGGGAACCCCATAAAAGAGGAAACCTATGCACAAACTCTACCTCCGTTCTATATTATTGAGGGTAGCTTTCCACCTATTCGATAAAAATGGTTGACATACACTTTGAATTATGTCTTATCCTAACCCTACCCGAGTCAAACCCAAGCAACCAAGGTAGGGACAACCCCCTTCGTCTCGTACACAGTGTGCCGCAACCATGACCTCCAGTAAGTGGTGTGCTCTACTGGTACCAATATATGTTGATTGTACTTTGGTGCGTGGTACGGATATGACAATGGTTGATGGTATTAAGGAGTTCCTATGGTAGATTGGCACTATTATTGTGGGAGATTCATAACGGAATATCCCCGGGCAGGCGGCTTTTCCCGCCGGATGGTTTTACTTCGACTCGCTTTCCCTTGACTTAACGAGTTCTACTTGACTTCTGTATTTAGATGATGGCTACGTGGACGCTCGAGGAGCGCGCTTAGCATATTGATACTTCTACTCTTCTCTGTCGGCAACCGACCCCACCACCCAGCTACTGTCTGCCAGCAGGTAATCCCTTTGATGCCTCTTGGGTCTGGAAACAATAGACCACACAAAAAATGTCAGGCTTCTCAGCTCCTAGGGCCAGTTTCATTCACACGAGAAACATACAGTGTCAGCATGTATGAGTCATGAGCTTTGTACAATTAGAGCTACGGCTACGGTAGTAACCAATAGTTCGTCGACATCAATCCTTGGAGGTCGATCCATGAGCCATGTTGCAGAGACACCCAGAGCCCGATAAAAGGGGGCACCTTACCACTTACCTGGTACCAGGTATTCGATACTGTGGTCGAGGGTCGCAGTATACGATATAAATATAACCAACCCTACTAACCCTAACTCTAACCCCAACCAAATCAACCAATGTTTAGGGTTAAAGTCCTCTTCGTCCCGTACACAGTGTGCGTCAACCATAGTGGCGAATCAGTGGTAAGGTTTACCGCAATAAAATGTCACTCAACCATGTTGCAGAGACACCCAGAGCCCAATACAACCGCTAATCAACCATTCTGAAGAGACCCAATAACATCGTCGAAAACCAACTATTGCAAAGAATCCACAGCCCAACAAACTCGTCATTAAACCGTTTCGAAAACACCCAGAGCCCAATAAAACAATAAAAACCGTCAATCTACCAATCCAAAGACACCGTAGAGCCCAATACTACATCAATCATCCATTCCGAACACACCCAGAGCCCAACAAAAAAGTACAACCGTTAATCAATCAAACCAAAGACACCCATAAAGCCCAATACTACGTCAATCATCAATTTCGAGGACACCCAGAGCCTAAAAACAACAAAACCACCAATCAACCATTCCGAAGACACGCAGAGCACAATAAACAATAAAACGTCAATCAACCAATCCAGAGACACCATAGAGCCCAATAAACCGAGGGTAGCTTACCTCTTACTCGATAAAATGGTTGACATACACGTTGAATTTTATCCATCCCTATCCCTATCCCTAACCCAATCAAACCCAATCAACCAATGTACAGATAAACTTCTTCGTTTCGTACACAGTATGCCTCAACCATTTTCTCGAAAAAGCGGCAAGCTCTACCGAATAAAACCGTTAAAACTCAACCAATTCAAAAGACACCATAGAGCCCAGTAAAACAACAAAACCGTCCAACCTTCCATTGTGAAGACACCCACAGCCCAACAAACCGATCAACTGTATATTACAAAGACATATACAGAGCCAGACGATGAAGCTGCCACTTAGCAAGCTGTCGGACTACAGCACATACACGGCAGCATTTTTTGTTCGATTTTTCCACGAAAAATAAGAGAGCCCCATATTGCGAGTGAATGCGACTTTCTAATTCTGACAACGTAAAAATATAGAGGGTCCTTTCGAATCTCCTGAAGCGTTTGCCGACCGCCAACGCACTCAAGTTGACGACAGTTACTACTATCCTGCTGCGCGAGTTCCTAGCGACAACTATACAACTTTTTTATAGCGCAGGGCACACCCTGTAGGGTCTAATGGTTGTTTGCATCAAGGTCTATTAGGTGTAACCGCATCCCATCTACGGCTGTGTGATAGGTGGAGTTCATGACATATTTCGGATGCCGTATTCCCCGCATGCACGACTCATCCCATCACACCCTGCCTCACGTAATAAACGGTGTCGCGTATATACTATATCTCTCTCCTTAGTGGTCGTCAGTACGAGAATGAAGAGAATACGCCCCCACACCCTGCAAAAACACGCCTCCTAGTAGTGGTGTGAAATAAAACGAATAGATTACGCCTCCATCCCCTGCAAAAACACCAGTCCTGGTGATCATGAAAAACAAAAATAATAGGTTACGCCCCTAAACCTTGAAAAAACCAGGGCTTTTCACGGGTCGGATCACTTCTCGCGGGTAGGATCGGGTCAGGGTGACCCGACCCGACCCGACCCGACCGGACCCGTGAGATTTCGAACCCCTCCTGACCCGACCCGACTCGACCCGCGAGTTTTTGTAAACCTCCTGACCCGACCCGCGGGCCGGGTCATGAACCGTGAAAAGCCCTGGAAAAAACATCCGTCCCAGTGATCGTGAGAAAGAATATTCAGAATTTCTGCCCCCACCTCCCGCAAAACATCCCCTCCTGGTGATTGTGAGAAAGAAAAATAGATTGCGTCCTTAAAATCCCTTCATAAACACGCCTCCTAGTGGTCGTGAGTAAGAAAATGAAGAGAATACGCGCCCACCCCCTGCAAAAACACCCCGGTCGTTAACCCCAACCACACCATGCTCAAGGTATCATCAAACCTAGCTACAAGAGACAACATCCAGGCCACCAAAATATAGTGGAAACCCCAGCTATCCCCCCTATCGTTCGCGAACGCGCCAAACAACACGACGTGCAACACTACCGCTGAAAAAAGGGAATAGTACTCGACCAGCTGGTTTCTCGTGCCCCTTATAGATGGCGGTGATGGTACCATGCCTGTTTCTCTTGAGACTAAAGTTACTACCCCCGGGAGGGTTTCCCATGCGAGGCGTAAGTGGTAGAGAAGCACGAGGCAGACGAAGAGGATGAGGAAGATGGAGACCACCGCTTGGACGGTTGAGAAGTTGCCGCCGGAGTTGTGTAGGTCTTCGAACTCTTTCACCCGTGAAAATGTGGAGATGATGAGTCCGCTGTTGTTGTTGTTGTTGTTTGGGTTTCGACATACACAGGGAGGGTTGGTTGGGGGGGGGGGGGGGTAATCATCGCGTCATAGAGGGTAATCGTCACATCATGGATGGCCGTAGTCCGGATGCCGTAATCTTTAGACAATGGACCCTCTCATCCCTACGATGGCGGAACGGAGCACGTCGGTTTTCATTGACCAGGCAGACATCGCGTGCACCAAGCACAAAGCGCCGTATAGTGTTCGGCGAGTCGCTTGAAGGGTGAGCTGCATCCTACTAAGAACCACTTGTCAGGCGGACTTCGGCACCTTGTGTGTATTTTCTTGCTTATCGGATGACGGCTTCGAATTAATTCATTTATTTTCGGGTGTGGCCACTTCCAGAGACAGGGAATGGGTATACTTCGAAGTACTATGTAACTGCCTCGTGTGTGTCTTACCATATACACACTACGTGATATCATCCCCGTTGCACGGAGTTAAGGTTCTCCACTCCGCACAACATGATCTACCTCGACCACCATATCGGGAACCGCCAACACATAAAAATGAGAAAAAAGGGGGGGGGGGGGGGGGGGGGAA
>JAYJMJ010000082.1:0-14432 GCA_036873875.1 Laminaria ephemera
ACCTCGAGGACCCGTCGTTGGGGGTGTTCCGTACATAAGTTGTCATGTTGGTTCTGTTGGGGACCTGGCCCATTACATTACCCCCCAGTTTTAGTGGCGTATGATCAGTACTCCACCAAAACTAAAAAGTGGAAGGGAAGACAGGTATCCTGGATACACAACATGTATTTGACAGACTCTGGTGATAAATAATCGAGAGCTCGGTTGCGACGGGTAGTATGTCCAGGAACTATACGATCGCAAGACATCCAGTTAAACTGAATGTGACAGGTACCGGTGACATATAACTGATGATATTTTGTATCATGATGTCAGGATGTGACGCTGGACATTGTGGACATGTGTTTGACTGGTTGTACTCGTTACGCTGCAACATGCGGCGGCCTGCAGGGCTCGAGATACTCGACAGAAAAGTGTATGCATACGTATGGGCATGAAGTGGTTTCATGTAGAAAACATCCTGACATGTTAGAGTGCTTGGCAACTGGGGTGCATCGTGGCCGACAGTGGGATGCAACAGACAAAAGCACATATCGACGCTACAACTGACGGCGCGATATAAGGTGACAGAATACGGCTAACACCGAAGCGTGGTTGAAACACGGACTCAAAACGACAGGACAACGGGGGACTGGACAAGTTTATTGGTGTATACGGGTGCTCGGTACTTAGCACTCCGGTAAGCCATGGGTATCGATAGTCGGCGTAATACACGACTGAAAGATAACCGTGCTAAAAAATACAGAAAAAATAATAAAAATACAAACGTAGGACGGCGCAAATAACTGTCACTGCATGCTACTGTAGTAAGTGACTGGGCAAGAGGTGCAACGGAACACGGGCGTGCATCAGTGGTTGCGGGTTCTGATGCTGGACAAGTATGCGCGCGCAAGGACAACCCAGAAAAGCTAATAAATAACTAATAGTGTTCGTTGATATTTGCGGCTGCGGACGAGGCTGTCGTTTAGGGGGTGTGAATGCTGCTGGGTCCTTTGACAAAAGTGCAGCACGGTATGACTCTACCATTTTCCGACACTATGGGATGACCCTATGATGACGCCATACACCTAGCTGTGGGGGATAATCTTTCAGCTTTAGTGATATTGAAAATTCGCAAGCGAGGCGGCTCCTACTCCACGTTTATGCCTGTCTATGCTCTCTACAGTGAACGATCCGATAGTAAATTTGGTCACTGAGCCATTGAGGTCGGGGACAGGGGGGGTTGTTCCAAGTTCCAAGGAACATGAGGTATCATCATATGCGTCCAGGTCGGGGGCGGGAAATGTGACAGGGGGACTGCATATTTTCATGCGACCGAGGTGGACTGTGGTTTCCGTTGTTGCACCATGCTTGGTGACCCGGTAGATGACAGGAGATAACTTCGTTCTGACTGAGTATGGGCCATGCCAAGGACTGTATAGTTTGGGATTGGGGCCGTCAGAATCGTCATTCGGGCGATGGATCAACACTTGATCGCCCGGTTTGAAAATCGGAAATGACAACTTCTCATTCTTGGCTGCGTGCTTATTCGCTCGTTCTTAGAGATTACGGCGGGCTAACTCGTACGCGAGCTGTAGGTTTTCGACTGTCCGCCGTAAGTAATCGAGTTGTGACTGTAGTTCGGTTGTGGCTGGAATGCCTAGAATGAGATGGACAGGAAGTACGGTGGCGCGTCCGAACACTAGATAAGGGGGTGTTTCTTCGAGTGTGGAAGAGTTAAGCCGCGTTATGTGCGAGTTGCACGTACGGTAACAATTCTGCCCAATTATAGCACGCTAAGGTGCTATACATAGCTACCATATTATGAATCGTGCTGTGTACGCGCTCATGGACCGAATTTCCTTGGGGCCGGTTAGCCGCGGTACGAGTTTGCTTGTATCCGAAGACCCTCTGCAACACTTTAATAAGCTCGTTTTGAAATTCCAATCCACGATCTGAGTGCAGAGTTTCTGGGGGTCCGAATACAGAAAAGACACGCTCGACAAGATTTCGGATGATAGTGGTGGCCTCTTTATTTTTGATGGCTATCAAAATGACAAAACGGGTGAGGTGATCGATCACCGAGAGGACATATCGGTTGCCTTCCGACATAGAATTATTTTGCCACACTTTGAAATGAGGGTGTGACAGGCCGGTGTCCGACAGGTAATTTGGGGGGACGCCGGGACGTTTTACGGTGTTGACAAGATAGAAAAGTTTCGACGTGTTGGGCTACATCTGTATACACCGTAGGCCACCAAAACCGGTCACGGACCTTGTTATAGGTGCCTTTGAACGCTAGATGACCGCCCGAGGCCGGGAGATCATGACACGAGTTCATTACAAACTTCCGAAGTGACGTAGGTACGACAAGTTAATCCCGAAAATCACCACGTCTACGTAGATGACCTGGGAGGTACGAACGGAAAAGTATGTTTTCTCGGAGGTAGAAGTGGCGCATAGAGTGCTTCGTTTGTTTGATTGGGATAGGCGCTGTTTCCGGCAGCTTAAGAAAATCGAAGTACGAGCCAAATTCTTCTGTTTGGGATGCTAGTAGCTTGGATGGGTCAACAACGAGAAAGACAGACACTGCACTCGCGAATAACCCACGATCACTTTCGACAGGCGCTATTTCATCTAAGTTGTGAGCGCACACTTCGTAATCGCGAGGGGCAGGTGGGTGGAATGGCTGATCATCTGGCACATTCCGACAAATCGCTGCAAGCCGAGGTTCGGACGGTATGGTTTCTCCACCGACCTCGCTAAACACGCGAGACAAGGCGTCCGGTACGATGGTGAGTCTACCTGGGACATGTTGCACGGCAAAGTCGTAGTTCTGTAGGGCGATTGCCCATCGTGTCAACATATTAGCGGTGTCTTGCATTCGATATAGGTGGGTCAATCCTTGGTGGTCGGTACAACATGTAAAATGCCGACCCCATAGATACGGACGCCAGTATACAAATGCTCAGACAACGGCGCAATATTCTTTCATGGTTGCGCTACAGTGACGTTGGCCTTTTGTAAACCTACGACTGAAATACGCGATGATCAAGTCTTTTCCGTCGGGACTCGGTTGAGCGAGGAACGCGCCGGACCCAAGTTCGGATGCATCGGTATGTACAACAAATTCCGTGAAAAATCTGGAAAGTGGAGGACAGGGGCTGAATATAATACTCGTTTCACACGTGCAAGAGCGGCATCTTGCTCGGCGCTCCAAGCCTTTTGAAAACGTTTCTTCAGGACAAAATCTTTATCAGTGAGTAGGACTAATGGAGCTGTTATTTCAGCATAGTCTTTGATAAAACGCCGGACAAAGTTTACCTACCATGCCTAAAATTGACCTAAGATCTTCGATGCAGGTAGGCGTAGGCAACTGAGTGATTGCCTGTATGCGATCGGTACTGACTGAGATACCTTTCGCGGAAATGACATGGCGTAAATATTCTATCTCTTTGTGACCAAAGTGAAGATTATACGGTTTGAGAGTTAGGCCAGTTGTTTGTAGTGCGGCAAACAACTGTTCGAGGGACACAAGGTGGCTTTCGAATGTGGAATTTAAGACGACTAAGTCGTCCATATAAGACAGAATTCCTGAATCGGGCCCGAGATGACTAAGGGTCATAGACATCATATGCTGGAACAACCAAGGCGCGTTGCAGACACCGAAGGGCATACGAAGAAAACAGTACTTACCGGTGGGTGTAACGAACGCAGTCCTTTCGACGTGATCTTCATCCACAGGTAATTGCCAAAATGCGCTCTGGATGTCGGCGACCGAGATGAACGCAGCGGTCCCGACGGAGTCCAAGCAGGTTTCGAGATGGGGTAACGGCCAGCTCTTCCGGACAATATGTCGGTTGAGCGTGTGACGGTAGTCGACACAAAACCGGGGACTACCATTTTTCTTAGCAACAATAGTTACTGGGCTTCCCCAAGGACTGGGACGTTTTTCGATTATACCCCACTCCAACACATCATGGACACATTTGTCAATGACGCTGGAGGTGCGGGGGTTAGAACGATACGGAGCTTTATCGACAGCCCGCGTGTCGTTAGGGAGAGGAAAGGTCGCTACTGCAGTGGTACAGCGGCCTAGCTCTGACATAGAAAGAAAAGACAGGACGATACTTCGCGCACAGCGTGAGTACTTTGTCGCGTTGGACAGTAGTGAGCGTTGTATTTTCGAACGCTCTGGACAATGGATCTTCCAGCTCAGATTTTGCACTTTGAATCTCTCTGGGTGAGGTGGGTACTCGCGCTACCGCGTTGACATGGAGTTGGTCAGGCGATACAATCGATACTGAGAGTATGTGCCCGAGACATAAATTGACTGGTATTGCGACTCCATCAGATGATGGGTTGGCGGCTTGGACTACTACCGAACCGTCGATAGCCCTCGAGGTGGCTAACGTGCGCGCAACAATAATTTTTTCGAACACCTTCAGATTATTGTCGGTGGCTACATTATCCTCCGATACAATTTTGGGTTCGGCTACCACCGGGGTATCTTGTGGTGGGAGACAATCGGTGAAAGCAACGACAAGGGCTTCGTGCATCGGTTTAAGGTCTACACGCTCCCGCAATTTGACAGACATGCTCTCAGCGTCAGAGTGCACCGCCGCGACAAAAGACTGGGCAGCGCTGGGCGCTGGTAGGCAGTGAGGGGTATTGTTGCTATCAATGATACGATGGACAGCTGGTATTTTTGAACCAGTGGATGAAAATGACAACGTTTGGTGGTCCCAATCTAGCACTGCACCGAATTCTGACATGACTTGGTTATCGAGTAATAAAGAGTCAGGTCCGAGGGACGGGACCACGAGTGCGATTACATTGCACGTGACATCACCTAAAGTCAAGGGAAAATCTATAAATCCTAGGACGTCTGGAGGGAGCCCGTTAGCTGCTCGTAACGAGACGGCGGCATGGGGGGTAGGTTTTAATGAGACAGATCGCAACGAGGGATGAGATTTCACCCACGAGAGCGAGACAACGGTTACGTCTGTAACTGAATCGACCGTAATATTAGTTACGGGGTAGCCATCGACTGAGCCACTCACGCATACTCGTCGAGCCGAGAAAATCAAAGAAAAAAAAAAACTTGGCGCACCAGCGATGAACTGTACCACGCGTTATCTTTTATATTGTTATTTTCCTCCGGGGAGTCAACCTTGGCTCCCGCACGCAAACACGAGCGGTTAAGCCGCGGCTCGGTACCAACACTCTTGGAAGCACTAGACAGCACAGAAAAGGACACACGCTTGTGCGGGGCATCACTACGGACAGTGTCTAGGCTAGGTACAGAACTCTCAGACAGGCGACTACTCGGTAAGCGAGTTTTTTTCTTAGTACTCTTACTAATAGAGACGTCAGGCGCTACAACCAAAGCACCTGCTGCTACAGACGTGACGAGAGATTTTCTCTTCACGCCTCTCCGACAAATCGGAAATGACCCAACTTTTGTAGGCGACGATCCAGCTGGGCACCTTCAAGGCTCCTCCTCGTCATCGTCGTCGTCGTCGTCGTCGTCATCGTCGGTCTTGCGGGCACGCTTGCCCGTCTTGGCGTTCGCCTTCTCTTTTTCTTCCAGGCGCTTTTGGTAACATTTATCAACCGTATGGCCGAGAGGCTTACGGCAGCCCGGGCAAGAGCAGGGGGGGCTGCCGGTGTGACCACCGCCTGACGGGGACCCCCCCTAAGAAGACCCGCCGCCGCGATCACCACCGCCACCGCCGCTACCACTGCCACCACCACCTCCACCGCGACCACCGCGGCCGCCGCGCCCACCACGGCCCCGTCCTGACTTGGACGTGTGGCCTCCGACACGGTTGCCGACTGCCTGCTGATACTGTGCAGCGGCATTGCGGTTGGGGACGGGTGTGAATGACAACGCACAGACGGTGCCTCCAGCAAGGCTGGCGGCTTCATGACGACGTGCACGGTCAACAGCCTCACGGAGGGAAGTGACCGGCTTTTCGGACAATTGGAGACATTGGATAGACGGGATCTGGCCGTGCTGAAACAAGGTGACGGAGAACGCTGCCCAGGGCGTACGGCCTCGGGTTTGGCGTTCGACCGCTGACTCAAAACGTTGGTGACAGAGCGGAACCGTAGGGTGTGGTCAGAGACAGACTCGGTGGTTCCTTGCTTGAATGTCGCTAATTTGATCGCGCATTCTTGTACTGAGTTGGACGGCATCAGTAAGTCTTGGAGGGCCGAGCTGAGCTCTGCCCAGTTTTGCGGGGGAGAGAACTCTCCGACAGTGTGACACGCTTCATTTGAAGCACCAGCTACACGCCAGTCTATGGTACCAGTGGACAACTGTTGGTACAGAGTGAGGACAGAGTCGTCGCAGATGAGAGACAAGAATTCGAAAGCCAAAGCGTCACCATGTTTCTCACCGTTGGGACGGACATACTTGGCTTTAAAACCTGCGACAAGACGGTACTGTGCAAGCACCGCGGCGACATCGACATCAGGGCTACCGATAAGCCGAGGTAGGCGGCGTACATCGCCAGCCGTGAGGACAGTAGACTTAGGGGTCGCGGCTACTTGCGCGAAAGACAAAGGGGGGACAGAGGGGTTTGACAAATGGGGAGATTGGTTCACAGAACCAGAGCTCGAGCCAGAATTTGCTATGCTCACCAGCCTTTCCATGAGCAATACCGTCTGCGGAGAAAGTTTGTCGATGCCTCCCGACATCAGGAGATCAAGCTGCTTGTCGACGATCTTCTTCAGACGTGCCGTTGTTGACGACAGGTCGACGGTGGAGTCCACCTCAGACGAAGCAGCTTCCGAGGGAGTAGGCGTGTTGAGCTCCATGTCGCTCTCCGCGTTGTTGTTGTTGTTGTTGTTGTTGTTGGGAGGAGCATTCTCCTTGGACTCTTCGACCCCCCCATCGTGCGAGGGAAGGTTCGGGTTTTCGTTACTTTCAGCCATTGTGCTACGGAACAGGCAAAACAGGTTCAGGGTCAATCTTTCACGAGAATCAACTCAAAAGTCGACGCCACTGTTATTTACTGTGTTCCTATCGCAGCACGGGCGTTACGAGCGCCACTACTCCTGGACGGTAGATGTCGGAGTATACACGTGAAAGCAGCCGCAGTTTGGGCAAGCCTTGTGGGGGCTTGGACAACAGGACAAGGACAGAGAAGCGGGGAAAGGGGCGAGGACAGCTCGTCCCACCGACAAGGGTCCGCTGACCTAGGGGACCTGGGTTGATTCGGGGACACACAACCCCCTTTCAGCGTGTGAAGAGGCAAACGGGACAATCTCAGGAGTGCTCTCAGCTCTGTGGGGTATGAGAGACTTCGTCGTATAGGACCTTCTCGATGTTGTGACGACGTCATCGAAGATCTACGAGACCGGTTGGGGACACCGCTTGGTATTGGATCTTCTTGGTGATGAGACAACTTCATCGAGATCTACGTGGTGTCTCTAGGTGGCGGGTTAACGCTATGGACACGGTACCTCTCGACGGTGGGTTAACGTCGTCGAGAGTCCCTGAGACGTGAGATCTCCTCGATCTCGAGGACACGTCATCGAGGGTTTCCGTATATAAGTGGGCAAGTTGGTTCTGTTGGGAACCTGGCCCGTTACAGTACGAATATAGATTTCTTTCTTTGTGAATGCCAGGTCCCCTGAACCAACATGCCTACTCGTCTTCTAGGAAACCCCTCGTGACGCACCGATTAGCTCTCGAAGCGTTCTCGAGAAGGGTCCCACTTGTCTCCCCTCGCGGGACTTACTGTGCCACCCACGGGGGGGTTGTCATTCCCCCGAGGATTGTTTGCCCGCCACGAGTCGTTGTGTCACCCGATGGTGGATGTCTTCCGATGTGGAGAGAGTGCGAGTCGCCCTCTCTCTCACTTCTTATTACTGTCCTGTCCTGTCTCTTCTGTCAGAGCGTCCACACAGCGCTCACCCATCCTGCTGCTGTATCTTACGTGAGATCCTTGACGACTATCGCCAACGGACGTGGTGCTCGTTACACCTCCACAGCAATAGAGCAACTGCCTGTATCACTGACGTCGACGGTCCTGGTTGATCTCTCGCGAGACCTACCCTCGAACCTGTCCAGTTTGCTAAGGGAATGTTGGAGAATGACGTAAACTACGATGGAGGGGTCGAGGAGCATAAGGAGTGTGAGCCGCCCAACCCCACCCCTTACACCAACGGCACGCACGTATGAGGACGACGACATGGTCCTCGAGACTCCAAACCCACGAGACGCCACTGCCGATTATGCATCTTCTAGGTTGTCGATCGACCTCTCCTCCACTACGGAGCGGCTGCAGAAGGTAGTGGACGCGCATCTTGAACGTCTACTCTAGGGTGAGATCGATCAGCTATCTCCCCAGGCCGAACTCCTGCTCCAGAGATTAGTGAGTTTGTCAAGTCGTAGTGAATCTGTCAGTCATGACCCTAGTGTGTCCTCACCACCGCCTACGAACCCACTGTCATTCGCCCAAGTTGCATCGACCCCGAAAACGACTGTAATCACGGCTAGCGATGTACGCCGGCTTCCTTTTCTTAACGGCAGTCTCGATGTCGACGTACCGTGCGGTTTTAGGGCAGTTTTAGGGCAGTTCCGTCTTGTCGCGGGGTTCAAGGCAAAATCTGTCCGTCCTGATAACGAAGAGTAGTATGCGGATTCCCTCGCCTTTGATTTTTTATCCCTCATCTGTGATGGGCCTGTCCTCACCCTGTATCAGCAGCTCTTGTCAGGAGCTATTGATTGGCGTGTAGCTGTCGGTTCTAGTGAAGCCTCCTGTAAAGTGGGTGCTTTCTCCCCACTGAAAACGTGGGAAGAACTCAAGTCAGCCCTACTCGACCTCCTAATGCCATCTAACAGTGTAGAAGAGTGTGCGCTCAAACTTTCGAGCTTTAAACAAGGTACGACCGAAGCGGTCAGCGATTACACTTTACGATTTCGCGCTGTCATCAACCGCTTTGAGTCTTCTGTCGAGCGGCAGACCCCGGGCCGTACGCCCTGGGCTGCTTTTTCTGTCATATTGTTTCAACACGATCTTATCCCGTCGATTCAATGTCTGCAACTGTCCGACAAGCCGGTCACTTTGCTCCGCGAAGCTGTCGACCGTGCGCGTCGCCACGAGGCTGCGAGCCTCTCGGGTGTCCCCACTGTCAGTGCATTGTCATTCACTCCCGCCTCCAACCGTGCCACTCCCTCGCAGTTTACACAAGTAAGCAGGCAACGCGGGCCACGCCAGCAACGTCCCTACCCTGGCAAGCCCTACAACCCCGGGGGCGGAAGGTCGAGTGGCGGAGGGTCGGGCAACAACAAGCCCAACCATAGCTCCCGCGCCGGCAGCTCCAGCGGCTCCGGCGGAGGCCCTCGCAACTCGAGCTCTGGCGGTCAACCGGTGGAGCGGCCCCGGTGCACCCACCCGGGTTGTCGCAAACCCCTCGGCCATACGGCCGACCGCTGTTTCCAACGCCAGCGAGAGGAAAAAGATGACCAGAAGAACACCAAGCGTCCCCGTCACCACAGCCGCCGCCACAACAAGCAGACGGACGACACAGACGACGACGACGACGACGAGCCGTGAGGGTGCCCAACTGGAACTTCGCCTGTGTCAGTTGGGGTATGTCCGGATGTCCGGAAAGGCGTGAAGAGGAATCCCTCTCCGCGTCCGTAGCAGTAGGTGCTTCTCGTGCAGTAGCGCCTGGTCTTTCTGTCCGTAAGAGTAAAGAGAAAATTCGTCTACCAGGTAGCCGAGTGTCTGAGCGTTCTGTCCCTGTAGTCGGTTGTCACAAGATGTCACCCCCCCCTTCCTCGCGAAAGCGTGTGACGTTTACGGATCGTGATTCTTTTTTGTCGTCTTGGGTTTCCAAGAGTGTCCGTAACGAGCGTGGGTTTAGCCGCTCGTGTTTGGGCTCGGGGGACAATGGGGGTCCCCCGGTGGAAATTAATAAATCAAACGACGTGTGGTATAGCTCAGCGCTAGCGCACAAAAACAATCATTTTTATCTGTCTCTTTCGTCTCGACGAGTCCGCATAGACGGTTCGGTCGGTGACTATCCGGTGACTGATATCACTTTGGATACTGCCGCAGACGTGTCTGTTGTCTCGCTTTCATGGCTGAAATCTCATCCTTTCTTGCGATCTGTCTCTCTTAAACCTGTTCCCCACTCGGCTGTATCACTGACAGCAGCGAACGGGCTACCATTTATTGTCGTCGGATTCATTGACTTTCCGTTGACGCTCGGTGGTATTTCGTGTACTGTTAACTCACCCGTTGTCCCGTCCCTTGGTCCTGATTATGTACTACTCGATAACCATGTCATGCCTGAGTTTGGATCAGTACTTGATTGGGAAAACCAAACATTGTCATTTTCTTCGACTGGTTCAAAGATACCAGCTGTCGATCGTACTAGCAACCGTGCCCCCCGCGCTAACTCTTGTCCCCCGGCGTCTCGTGACCTTCAACCTTCCGTTGCCGCTGTTCACCGAGATGCCGAGACAATCCCTGTCACGTTGCGCGAACGTGTAGACCTCAAACCTCTGCACGAAGCCCTTGCCGTTGCTTTTACTGATTGTCTTCCACCCCAAGACTGCACCGTTGTTGTTGAACCGATTATTGTTTCGGCAGAGGATATCTCCTCTAACCATAGTCTTGCCGCGTTCGAAAAAAGTATTATCGCACGTACGTTAGCTACTTGGAGTGCTACTGATGATTCAGTGGTAGTCCAAGTAGCCAACCCACCATCTGATGGAGTCGCGTTGCCGATCAATTTACGCCTTGGTCACATTCTCACCGTAGCGATCGTGTCACCCGACCAACTTCATGTCAACGCTGTCGCGCATATCCCTACCTCACCCAAAGAGCTCTGTAGCGCCAAATCTGAGCTTGAAGGTCCACTGTCTGGAGCGTTTACCAATACCACGCTTACCACTGACCAACAAGACGCAGTATTTACGCTGTGCGCAAAGTACCGTCCCGTGTTTTCGTTGTCCATGGCAGAGTTGGGTCGCTGCACGACTGCAAAAGCAACCTTCCCTCTACCCACTCATACGCGGGCAGTCGATACACCCCCGTACCGTTCCAACCCACGCACCTCTAGTGTTACTGATAAGTGTGTACATGACATGCTTGAGTGGGGCATTATCGAAAAACGACCGAGCCCTTGGGGTAGCTTTGTCACCATTGTCTCCAAGAAAAACGGCAGTCCACGTTTCTGTGTAGACTATCGACACACCTTCAACCGTCACATAGTCCGCAAAAGCTGGCCCCTCCCGAATCTCGAGGCTTGCTTGGAAGCAGTGGGCACCGCAGCTTTCATCTCAGTCGCCGATATTCTGAGCGCTTTTTGGCAGCTACCGGTGGAGGAGGACCACGTCGAGCGGACTGCATTCGTCACTCCCACCGGCAAGTACTGTTTTCTACGTATGCCTTTCGGCGTTTGCAACGCACCGTGGCTGTTTCAACACATGATTTCTATGACACTAGGTCATTTTGGCCCCGATTCAGGTATTCTTTCGTACATGGACGACATAATCGTCTTAAACCCAACGATCGAAACCCACCTCACGTCTCTTGAGCAGCTGTTTGCCGCGTTACAAGCAGCCGGCTGAACTCTTAAACCGTCCAATTCGGTCAGAAAGAGATAGAATATCTCGGTCATGTCATTTCCGCGAAAGGTATTTCAATCAGTACCGAACGTATCAAAGCAATCAGTAATTTGCCTACGCCTACATGCATCAAAGACCTCCGGTCAGTCTTAGGCATGGTTAATTTTGTCCAGCATTTTATCAACGATTATGCGGAGATCACAGCGCCTCTGGTGCTACTCACTGGTAAAGATTTTGTCCTAAAACGCCGTTTCAAAACGGCGTGGAGTGCTGAACAAGATAAAGCCTTTGCGCGCATCAAACGCGTATTGTCTTCAGCCCCTGTCCTCCACTTCCCAGATTTTTCACCGGAATTTGTCGTACATACCGATGCATCCGATCTTGGTGCAGGCGCGTTTCTTGCCCAACCAAGCAAAGATGGAAAAGATCTAGATATCATGGCGTAATACAGTCACCGGTTTATTAAAAGCCAACGTCATTACAGCGCAACAGTGAAAGAATGTTGTGCCGTTGTCTGGGCGTTCGTCCACTGGCGTCCGTACTTATGGGTCGGCATTTCACATGCTGTACCGACTATCAAGCACTTACCCACCTGTATCAAATGCAAGATACATCGAACATGTTGACACGTTCGGCCATAGCCCTATG
Organism: Laminaria ephemera; assembly: GCA_036873875.1. Lineage (NCBI taxonomy): Eukaryota > Phaeophyceae > Laminariales > Laminariaceae > Laminaria > Laminaria ephemera. The sequence goes on from JAYJMJ010000082.1 coordinate 12,224, forward strand.
GAACTACTACTTTACCGTACAACATGTCCCGGGTAGACTAAACGTCGTACCCGACGCCCTGTCTCGCGTGTTTAGCGAGGTTGGAGGATAACTAATCCCGTCCGAACTTCGACTCGCAGCGATCTGTCGGAATGTGCCGGATAACCAGCCATTCTATCCGCCCGCCCCTCGTGATTACGAAGTGTCCGCTCACAACTTAGATGAAATAGCGCCTGTCGAAAGTGATCGCGAGTTATTCGCGAGCGCAGTATCTGCCTTTCCAGTAGTCGATGCCTCAAAGCTACTAGAATCCCAAACGGAAGGATTTGGTCCATACTTCGATTATCTCATATTGCCAAAATCAGCACCTGTCGCACCTAAACAATCGGAGTACACGATGAGCCATTTTTTCCTTCGCGAAAACTTACTTTTTCGCTCGTACCTCCCTGGCCACTTACGTAGGCGTAGCGACTTTCGAGATCAACTTGTCGTATCCACATCACTTTGAAAATTAATTTTTAAAGCTGGTCACGATCTCCCCGCTTCGGGCGGTCATTTGGCTTTCAAGGGCACCTTTGACAAAGTCCGTGACTATTTCTGGTGGCCCACTATGAATGCCGATGTGCGTCAACACGTCGATAATTGTCTGTCTTGTCAACACCGCAAAACGTCCCGGCGCCCACCCAAATTACCCGTGGGACACCGGCCAGTCACATGTTCATTCCAATGTGTCGCAATAGATTTAGTGGAATACAAGTCTATGTCGGAAGGGAACCGATGTATCCTCTCGGTGATCGATCATCTCACCAGATTTGTCATTTTCATAGCCATCAAAAATAAAGAGGCCACCACTGTCGTCCGTAATCTAGTCGAACGTGTCTTTTCTGTATTCGGACCACCTGAAACGCTGCATTCTGATCAAGGAACTGAGTTTGAAAACCAGCTTGTGAAATAATTGCAGACTGTCTTCGGATACAAGAAAACGCGCACCGCTGCCTACCGTCCCCAAGGCAATTCTGTCCTAGAGCGTGTGCACTTCACGGTCCATAGTATAGTGTCTATGTATAGCACCTTAGCGTGTGATAATTAGGCAGAGCTATGTCCGGCTTGCGCACAACACTGCGTACTCTTCTACACTCGAAGAGACGCCCCACTATCTCATGTTCGGACGACCAGCCGTACTACCTGTCGATCTCATTTTAGCTGTCCCCGCCACACCCCAACCGCAGTCCCATCTCGACTACTCCCGCTGCACTGTTGAAAATTGACAGCTTGCGAACGAGTTCGCCCGCCGAAATATCAAATAACGAGTTGACAAGCAGGCGGTTGCGAATGAGAATTCGTCTTTTCCGAGCTTCAAGCAGGGCGACCAAGTGTTAATACACAGCCCATATCACGAAAATGACAGCCCCAATCCCAAGCCGTACAGCCCCTGGCATGGCCCATATACTGTCAGAACTAAATGTTCCCCTGTCGTGTACCATGTCACCCAATAGGGTGAAACATCGGAAATTACTGTCCATCTCGGTCGTATGAAAACCTACAATGTCCCCGTGTCGTCCCCTGTCCCCGACCTTGATGCGCTTGATGACATGTTCCCCGGACCAACCCTCCCTGTCCCCGATCTTGAAGGCTCACTGAATGAAGTTACTATAGGGTCGTATACGGTAGAAGGTAAAGACGGGCATAAACGGAAGGTAGGCGCCGCTTCGCTGGCTAATTTCCAGTATCACCTCATGCTTAAGGAGTATCCTCCGTAGCTAGATGTTTGACGTCATCATAGAGTAATCCCGCAGTGTTGGGAAATGGTCGCTTCATAGCGTGCTGCAATTTTGTCTCAAGATCCGGCAGCATTTGATCCCCCTAAGCGGCAATCTCGTCCGTAATCACGAATATCACGTGGCACTGTTTTGGGCTTGTCTTGCGCGCGCGTAATTGTTAGCGTCAGTTATAGCAACGGCTGATGCAAGCCCAGTGTTTCGTTATGACTGTTGTCATGCCCTTTCGCAGTATGTTGTGACCACAGTCATAATTCGTGCTGTCTTATGCTTGTTTTCTTTTTGTCGTGTCTATACGTGATTCTCCACGTCGGGTCCCGATACCCGCATGGTTTCATTGTTGAATTCAGTGTCGAGTGCGATGTACCGCGCACCTTTTCCTTTGAGTAATGTCCCCACGAATACCGCGGGCAATGTTTTCAGTATGATTTGTACACACGCGACACGAGTCG
>JAYJMJ010000084.1:0-26084 GCA_036873875.1 Laminaria ephemera
TTTGTATGGTTTTTGTTATTAGGGGACAGGGGACGTCGCGTAATTTCGCCGGCCAAGTCTTATTACCTACCGCAAAATCGGCTCGCCGTAAGGACGTAATTACGTAATCCGACATCATTGCTTATGGACGCGTTGAATTGTACTGGTGAAGGTTATTATGACGTTTCCTGGCACGGGAACGTGCTGGTAGAGACGAGGATTGAGGTGACAGACAACAAGAATGTAACCGTTACTGGGTCCGACGGCCCAGCACTGGGCGGCACCGGTGATGGCTATGCTGTGATCGAAGGTGGAAATACAACAGGCATATTCGCTGTGACAAACGGCTCCTCTCTCACGATGAACAACATGGTTCTTCAAGGGGGCTACTCAAGAATTTGGAGCGCAGTCAAAATGACCGCGTCGAGTTCGTTGCACGTGTTCGGCTGCCATTTCAAGAACAACCACGATTTTGAAGGAGGTGCGAAAAAAACGAGATGTTGATGCCTTCTACGATACGGGTAGCACACTTTGGCTAACATATATTCTCAATGACGGCGCTCCTTAACCTGATATCGTCTGAATATCGTTCTAGCTTTAAAATATGTTTTTTTTTGTTATACTTCGGCGATGCGTTTGTTCATCGGGTGGCACCTCCAGGTTACTAAAAAGCAGTTTTTGGGTGTGGGGTGGATCTCCTCAAGTGAAGATCTTCATTAACTAACTGGTGTACCTCTACCGTAGCGTGTGTCTTGGATATGAACGTGTTATTTTTTGGCGACAAGAACGACCTAGTACGTGCTTCTCGGTACAACGATGCCCCGCTCCCTCACAAGCTGTCAACAACATGTCGAATACGATCAAGGAATTGCTCGATTGTTTGTGATATTACCCGTTATCTTGAACGCACAAATGGAAAAACCGACGTGATTTTTACAGCACCCCACTTCCAGAGCAATCAGGATATGTGCGTGCGACGTCCACACCATCCCATTGGGGAATGTCCTCTTTTCCGAATCGTTCGAGCTTATTTCTGTGCGCACTAATGCGTGGAGAATGGTTTAGCACCCTGTTCTCCTCAGACCGGCAAACGGCAGGTCACGCTTTGTTGCATGTAAACTATTGACTGATGTTTACAACCGTGACTCGCGTTCCCTCATACACACCAACATGAGAGCATACCATTCGCTGAGTCTGTTTGTTGAGAGATGGGAGACGGTGCTAATGAGGTAGTACTATGTATTTAATTTTTTTGACAGAAGGGGTTCCTCAGCAGAAAAACTGCTTGATATTGGTCTCAGTTTTCAACACTGCGCATGGACATTTGCCTGCACAAAGCGCCGGGAAGGGGAGGAGACCATGGAAAAAATCTTGCACATCACAATGTGGCAGTGATTGACGAAGGGAGTGCACAATATCCGAGTATGGTACTATTGTAATCGCTGTGTATTTTTTTTTAATTAATGGAGCACAATGCGGAGCGTTAGAGTAGTATACGACATATGTAGTACCTGGAAAGTGCAGGGAAATCGTGGCTGTTACGCGCTTGCTAGGCGTTTGCATAATGGTAAAGTTATTTCATCCGTTACAGCTTCGACGAACTGTTTTCTTGTCGTTGCATCGTATACATATCAACTGTCACTCCGCATGTGTGCCGGCACTTGCTGGCGAAAGTGCTCCGGTAAGTGGACAACAAGATGCGAAACATTCTGAACATTAGGAAGTTTGGCGGAAATTGGTAATGCAAGGAAAGCCTATTTTTGAAGTGTGGTACGAGTAAGGCGTAAAAAACATGTTTCGATGGAAAGGTTCAACACGATAAAAACTCAGGGCGTGTCTGAGATATATTTCGTGTGTGGTAGGGAAGCTGGTCATTTTAGTTCCACTCTCATGCGTTGGCCGCTGTAACCGTCGTTTGGTGTATGTAGATAGTGGTTCCCTCTGAATGGCAAAGGCGGGCATTGTTAGCATCGAGATACGGCTTACCGTACTCTTGGGAAAGACGTGTGAGCGTCACGCTTTTGTGTACTCAATGAGGCACGGCGTACGGTATTCCGGGATGGTCTTGTGCAAGAGACCTCTAAACATGGAAATATTGCTCAGTTTTCCCACGGACGGGTGTTTTATGTAGAGGTTACGCCTTTCCGTTGACGTAGTTCTGTCGAACGGGGTTCATCTACTGTGTAACTTCCATACATTCACTGGAATACTATTGATTTGTGCGTTTTGACTAGGACAAAAAACTATTCTTTATGTTTCGCGTTCGTAATTTACCAAAGCGGGAAGGGCACAGAGCTCTTCGAATGAGGAGCGGTAGAACGTTTAGATTCACGCCTATCGAAGACCGCTCCCCCGGATATACGGAACAAGCTCATGTGACACCGACCTCACTGTGGGGCAGAACCGTTCCTTCATAGAAGCATGCAAGGGTGGCTATGTACCTCTTTTTCAAAGGCTCCTCGCTTGAGCAGCCCTGTACCTCACGCGAAGATTGGTTTTGAGAAGCAGGAACGTGCAACCAGATGAAAACTCTCTTTTTTAAGCGCAGGATACATTTCGAGTAACATTGTGCTACATGATTAGCGCATTCCAACGATATTAGCTAGTCCCAGTGGTAGGGAAATCGTCGAGTCAGACGTAGTGTGGTCATAACTATATACCCCTACCGCAGAACGCGTCGGTTTAGGAAACCCTACCAATAACAGTCCGTAGGCACAGGTTGCTGGTTTCAACATACACGAAAGTCCCAACCATAAACAAGCGATTCTTGGAGCGTGTCTTTTTAATGCCGCATCCACGACGGCAAGAAATTTGCACGAAATGTCTTTTCGTTATCGAAGGCACTTGAGAGACGAATGTTCGTTCAATGCTATGGGGATTCTGGCGCCCATACTGCTGCAAACGGGATATTGACTAGCAAACTGTGCTGGCCTGTTATGTGGCCTGTGATTTGTTTGCCGTGGCCGTCTCCCCGTGCACGTTCTCAGTGTGTCCAACATTGCTGAGCACCGCACCAGAAATTGACGCCTTCTCCTACAGGTCAATCGTGGACCTTTTATTCAGCGGGATCTGTCGCCTTGAGGACACGATATATTATTACTCATGCGTGACCGGCGAATTATCTCATAACGAAAAAAAAATGCTGCCGTTCACTCTATTCACCTGCAGGTGCCATTTATGCAAATCGCTCCGAGATGTACATCGACGGTACGACAGTTTTTAGCAGCAACTCGGCGGACGACTCCGGCGGTAAGGGAGAGAGACAGACATTCATGTTGTATTGTACGGGGAGGGGGGCATTGCAGATGGGGTTGATGATCAGGGCTAAAATGGAGCACATCGAAACTCGGGTTACACCATTGCCGCTCATATGCACTGTCGTTCATTTGACAGGTGTTCACAGCTGATTGCTTTTGTGTGGACGTGCGCGGCTGTTTATAAGTGAGATACCAGTTGTGGTCGCTACCGACGAGGATATATGTATGTGCGGGTAACACTGTTCTCGCACGAATAATACCGAGTACCACTATTCAAACGAGAAACGGTATTTTTAGTACCCTGGTTGGGAATCTTACACGGAGTCGTGTATTGTACCACCAACCAAAAGAAGAATGAGTGACACATGCATATCGCCGCTGAAGATCGTCTCGGCAGCCTGTCGTATTTTACACGGTCTTGTCCGTTCCAAATTTTGTTTTGTTTGTCGCAAATCTCGGTATAAGGACATTTTGACTGATCGATAACTGCGCCAGCCCCGTGACGCAGAGTGATACCGGTATACCTCAAGCGACCCGTGACGCAGAGAGATACTGGCATATTTCAAGATGTGCGGACAACCGCGGTTGGATTATTTTCCGTTCTGAACGGTCTTACTATCGCGAAATGTGTAGCCCGCCTACCTTTGCGATACCATTGTTTCCTTCTCTGCCTATAAGCTTTGGTAAAAAAGCTTATTTCCCTGCATGGCCAATGTCGACCGACCAGTCCAACAGGTCTATCCAAAACAGCAGCACCCAGAGAAACAATGCGTTATCCGCTTTCCACAACGCAAAAGAAGTTACGGTTGAGCCTCATTTGTTACATTTGCGTTTGTACGTTCAATGTATCAACCCTGTCGGTCGTGTCTGTCTGGGCCTCTCGAAATATGCCAGGGGCTGGTCGGTCACCCAACTTGCCCACCGGTGATGCAATCTGAAACGTGCCTTAGACTGGATGCAACGAAAACAAATATTGGGGCATATAAGTCTTGAAATTTGTCGTTGACGCCGGACAACAATGATGTTAGTGTAATTGACAACCAGAGGACCGACGCCGTGCAAGACGAAAGTAGCTGTACCAGGTACCGGACACTGGGCGTGGGGACTGTGACGACTCCTACAGAGACACTCCGACAAGTATAGTTGTGCCGGCAGCTATATGTGGGCTGGTGGAGTAGTCACGGCAACGGTGACCTGGCGATGATACAGAAGACGTGCAACTTCACCATGCCATAAGTAGGATTTACGATAAGCCTCGGGTTGATCCAATGGATTAACGTAGATTCGAGCCTGTCGACACGCGGAGGCTGAAACACTCCCCGTCAATCTGACCGTGCGTTCTACCTTGTAAGTAGTTGTAGGGTGCAACATCGAATGCGTATGAATTTAGGTTTTGTGTGTGTTTAGAATAGTGCTGTGTTCCTTACGGGTACCTACTGTGTTCTTGTTTGCAACCACATACTTGGCTAAGGTAGCACAAAAATGCCCCGCTTCATTTAAACTATATATAAAAACCTGCGCGCCACTGTATCAAAATGGTTCATGACTCATTTTGGTTATACAATACGATGCATATGCTGAATAGAGATGTGGTGTACATGCGGTCCGATCTGAGAACAGGCATGAACTTAGTGCCTCCACTACGGTACAGGTGCCGTGTTTGCCATGGATTCGAGGATTCCTATCGACGGAAGCGTCAGATTTTCCAGCAACCTCGCCAGACGTGGAGGTGAGAACACGAACCGAACGATTTGGTGCTTTCATAACGACTACCGGACGGGCGTGCAGATTGGTGACAGTAACGGTATTTCTTGTAGAGTGCCATACAATATGCGTACCTATATATTGGAAGCGAGGTTGTTTCAGAATGATACTAGAACACGCGACGTCATGCGTCTAGCAGGAGGTACGAATGTCGAGAACACAGGCGAAGCAGAGTCCCACACTAGGTCTGCCATTTCGGTATATCAGAACTCTCTAGGAATATTCCGTTAAGAACAGGTGTGGAAAACAGCAGGACTCGTTAGGCACGCGGCTCCCGCATTAAATCCCACTCGGACCTTATCCCACATGGACTGAATTTGATTAGTGGTGCAGAACGTAGTGTCAGTCCACCACAAGAGTCGCCGGAGGCCGACAGCGCGAAGCGCGAACCGTCGTCCCACGTGTCGGTCACCTAACGCCATAATAAACAAACGTCATTCAACACGCGAAACAAAAGTCGTCCGCGTAATGTTTAAATCAACCATCAGAAATTCGCGGGGACGGGTGACACAAATTAGTCTCCGTCACCACCCTCCAATAAGGCAACTTGGCCACCACTCCCAACCTCCACCCGCGCGTCGTTGGCTTTATAGCGGAGTAGTGTATACTTGGAGGTAGGAGCATGGTTCAGGAGAATAAATTTCAGAAAATGATGCAGTCACTACCAGCAGTGCAATGTCCCTCTGTTGGCGATGATGAAGGGATCTTGAATGCCCCATGGACCTACGGCTTCGTCTTCCATTGTTCCTGATCTTTAGACTTGAACTACCGATGAAGGTTTAATGTGACATTAAATACCAAACTACGCAAGAGCGTTAGTGAAGATGTTTTGTGCATGTGGTCCGATCTAACAACGGGCAGGCTCATCCGTATCATCGCAGGTGCTATATCTGTCTATACTTCCAATATAGAAATCAACGGCAACACCCAGTTCGCCGAAAATTCAGCGTCTGATGGTGGAGGTGAGAACACGTACGGAATGATTGGAGTTTTCGTAAAGGGTCTCGAGGGGTTTGCAGACCGCGACGGTATCGGTACATGGCATAAAATGACATTTGCCATGCGTAGCTGTAGTCGATAAATAACAGTTTATCTAGATGAGGAAAAAACGTGACACCACACTTGTAAAAGGTCGGATAGTTGTCAGTAGTAATAAGCGTATATAATTACCCATCGTCTCACTGGTTATTTCGCTGTGTCCGGAGATTTGAACTTCACTCTATGAATTGAGACATCCGACAGTATGAAGCCATCCAACGAAGGCCGTAAACTGCCCAACAGCGGCCTCCAGGTATCGCCGCGTGGGCACCCTTCTTGCGTACTGCGCTAACGGAATTTTAAAAGCGTAAATAAGTGCATACACAAGAAGCGCTGGGAACCAGTGGCGATGATGCATCCACTGCATGGATATCGTCATTCCCCCATCCGTCGACATGAATGGTTCAACACACAAACCTTGCTACGATGTCGCGTGCGATGTATGGAGATGTAGTGTTCGTGGGGTCCAATCTGAAAACAGGCATGCACTCGGGCCGTTATGATATATGCAGGTGCGGTGTATTTGCACAATTCGACGATTAACGCCATCGGCAACGCGCAGTTTACCAACAACTCAGCCTCCGAAGATGGAGGTGAGAACACGCTCGGAAGGTTTTAATGTTTTTGTCACTTTTACTCGACGGACGTGCAGATGAAAACGGTAATTGTACTTGTTTCAGAGCGCTATACGGCATTCGTAGCTATAGACAGGAAACGGAGATGTTTCAGATTCGTAGAAAATGTAAAGTTTCGCTTCGGACGGGGGATGCGAAAGTCGGGAACATGGGGGATGCTCAAGGATATCTGGACTCCCCATCATTTCACTGGTTCTTATTACGATGTGTCCCGTATTGACTCGTGATAGGGTATTGGCACCATCGGGATGATTCTGAGGCTCCCAGCTTGAAGACACTCAAACACCGACTTACGGAAAAAAATGATTTTAGAACCAACTAATATACCCATGAACTCATATGGTAAATCACAAATGGTATTTCCGCGATTCTATGGAGTAGCTTGAGCCCCGTCGTGCACAAGAATTTTGGCCAAATTGTACTAATACTACCGTGGCATTGAATATTGCGTTCGACATCACGAACCCAACTAAGGAAAAGTGTAACCCACCCAGCACCGACTTGCCTGTGCCGCCGCCGGGGTACCCGCTATACACATTGTTGTACCTTTCTTGAAAACACATATTTTAACGAGGATTGTTCTACGGATGGAAGAGAAAACACCGCTACGGCCCTCACGCGCGATGACGCTGTATCGTTGTCTTGACGACTGGTGCTAGGGTAGGGGGCGTGCATCTTTAGGTTTGTTTTTTAACCGTCTTGAGCCACTGGGAAGCGTGACTACCCTATTTGTTTGCTGTCTTCCAGCCTTTCTGCCTTTTGATTTTGCGACATGCATTACCTTGGGATTCTTGTCATTTGCGCTGCGCCAAAAAATACAGGGGACGTCATGGGCCGATAGGCCTGGCCGGGCCGAGCCGGGCAGGGCCGATCTGAAAATGTTGATGGGCCGGGCCGGGCCGCGGCGCAGCCCAGAGAAATATGATGGGAAGGGCCGGGCCGCGGCCCAGACCTAAGAAATTTGATTGGACGGGCCGGGCCGCGGCCCATCATCTGAAAAATTGATGGGTCTGGCCGGGCCGCAGCCCATCATGTCGAAATCTGATGGGCCGGGTCGGGCCGCGGCCAATGAGATGTGGGCACCTACATGGGCCGCTCCCCAAAACCTATGACGCAGCCTACGTGTTTCCGCAAGCCGGCCCGGGCCGCGGCCCATGAAATGTGTTGTATTATTAATAGGCCTCTACGGCGTCAACCCTGCCGATGAGGCGGCCCTCGTGTTATTGTGGCCTGGGCCGCGGCCCATGAGATGTGCACAAAGGGACACCGCCAGCAATATTAGACCAGCATTCAGCCCGAGTGCAGCCTGCCCCATGAGCAAATGCACGTTACGAGCTATACAACAGTCTCGCTCTCAGTTTCTGCTGGGCATACTACTCCATACACAATCTTGACGAGAGTACAGCAGTATATCTACACGTGCTCCTCTGCGTGCTGACTCTTCGCCTTTGCTGATCTACTGCTAGCGGCGAGCACCATCTTCTACTGTGCTTCGTGGCCCTTGCGCACACGTCTGATCAAAGACGTGGTGCCGTTGTGGGTGTACAGAGGACAATGCTTGGCGTCTCCGTGACCCAGGCACAGCATTTGACGCTTTTACCCTGGTTTGTTCGGTAGGAATGGCGGTGAAACCTTCGTGACAGGAGACATCGTCTGGCCGAGAGTTGCACCGACGGTGATCTTCGTGTGCGTCGTTGTAGAACCGGGAGCGAGGACTGCTGCTGTAGAATGAGAAACCCCCGGCAAAAGACCGCCACATTTGTCCTCTTTGCTCTCTTCAGATGACAGATAGATAGCAAGCAGGTAGGTCTTGCAGCAGCTACTTTAGCTAACAGCAGCGGTCATTGCAGCAGCAGGTGCTTGCTGCTGCTGTTGCTGTTGCTGCTGCTGCTGCTGCAGGAAGAAGTGGTGGTCCACAAGTTGGGACAGAAGCCATTGGACCGCGTTGTTAGTGGAGCAGCATTATGTGGGTACGAGTGGGTTATGTATGCGTCATTGGCAGCATGCAGCTGACCCACGGAATCCACAATAAAGACAAAAAGACGAAAACAAATAATATCTGTAAAGAAACACGTAAGAATGCACTTTTTAGTACGGGACAACACATGGGCTGGCCCTTGGGCCGGCCCGTCAAATCCACGGGCCGGCCCACAAAAATGGCGCGCCGGCCCATATAGAGCCCGGGTCTCATAGGCCTCGCTGCCAATGTCATGGGCCGGGGCGGGCCGAGCCGAGACAAATGAAAATTTGGTGGGCCGGGCCGGTCCGGGCCGGTCCGTGAAATGATGAAAATACGATCGGTCGGGCCGGGTCGCGCCCCGTCCTCGAAACAGTTGACGGGCCGGGCCTGGCTGCGGCCCATCAGATGAGAATTTAATGGGCCGGGCCGAGCAGCGGCCCACCAAATGAAAATACGTGGTGAGCCGGACCGGGCCGCGGCCCATCATACGAAAAATTGATTGACCGGGCCGGGCTGGCCGGCCCGACCCGGCCCAACCCCGGGCCGACCCACCAGCTCCGGTTCATGACAAGCCCTGGGAAAAACAAAATTCTGTTTGGACAGAAACAATGAGTCACTCGCCCGAGTGGCGTAAACGCGGTAGTTAAAATGGGGGTAGCCCCCGTAACGTAGGACTAGTCTGGATACGCCTTGTATGCTGATTTCAAATATAATGGTACCGAAAGATTGCACCCGTAACACTAACGCTGAAGCGTGCTCAGTTCATGTCTGGCCTTATACGTGTTTCAGGAAATTCCCACACACCCTGGTTTTCGTGTACATCATCCCTTTCATATCAAATATTATGTTTCCTCTCCGGGTGCCGGTCATTATTCGGACAGGAATATAACGGGCAGAGTACAAGAGCGCCTAGCGTGGCTCGAAGCATGTCAATTGCGTAGGTGGAAATACATATTTTCTGCGTGTAGACTCATCATGGTCCGCCATTCGTTTATGTCGCCGTTTTCTCATATGCCTGCTCCATCAACTGGATTCTCTGTCTAAGCCAACGACTGTAGAGAAGGGATCGTCGCAACATCCCTCTCACCCGGGTGACCGGGGAAACACGCGATACTCTCGACGGTAGACTCAAGATATTTTACATAATGTGCCAACCACGACTAACACTGATAACCATGGCAACCTTCAATAGTTATCCGTTAGGATAAAACAGTTCCTAGCCCACCGAGTGCGCCCTACTCCAATCAAATGTGACAGACGGCACGCTCCCATCGAACATAATATATCCCGATTCACGCCACACAAACCCTAACCCAAGTAGGTCAACAAACGCGATCGAAGTTGACACCTTCACCCTCATATGCCATGTAAATTGGAACGCATACACTCTCAAATTGCAACTGAAGACCTGGGGCCGCATGAAGGAGTTCAACAACACAAGGTTGAGCTCGGTCCCGTGGTGCGAGATAGCCTTGCCCAGTCCCTCAAACAAAATGATGTTTAACCTCCAAATTCAAACGAAGAAGAATGTATCATGTGACCACGCTACACATCAGTAGCCTCATATCAAGCAAAGCATAAGCAAAACACGTTCAGGTGTGCGTAAGATGATGACGCAATTATTTCCGCCCCCTCCGAACCAAAACCAAAGCACGAGATCGATCCCCTCCCCTTCCCCCTCCGCTACTCACACTAGGTGAAACGAAGCACGCCATTTAACGTGTCCACGACAGATGCGCTGGCCTGACGGGTTCACCATCACTCTAATCCACTATATCAAAACGAACATCACTAAAACCACTGGGCGGAATAGTTGGTCGCGACGGAGGCGCTGGCCTCACGGACTAACAATTTTTCTTAATAAAACTCATCCAATACACACAAAATCCAACGTCGGACAAACAAAACACAGAAGCTAGCTTGGACGCGAAAGACGCGTTGGCCTCGCCCTCTCTCGCGAACCGAGTGCCCTCGGATGGAGCATAGAGTTATCGACAGAAACCGCTGGGGTTAAACATTCATATTAACGAGCGGGCCACGACTTTCGGAGTTCCGACAGAACCTCCTGCATCCACGCTTCTACTCGAATGAGATCGGCATCTTCAGCCAACGACATAGATGATTGGTGAAGGTGGCCGTGATTTCCACTCCACCGTCCGCGCGAATGAACGACGGCACCCAAAACGTGACATATAGGTTTTGTAGTAAGCGAGTGGCCCTGTAAGCCACGTTTAAGGGGGTAGAAACCCGCTGACATAGTGTCACGCCGTGTCAACTACCATTAACACGTACTGGTTTCATGCTCCTGACCTGTCGGGGGACATATAAAGGTCCACCTCCAGCTCTTCACACGACTCTACACATATGGCTGTAAAATATTCTAATGCGGTGGCGGCATGACCTTTGGTTGTGCCTGCATCAAGGGAAAACAGCATATTCGCATGTGTGCCTGCACATCTCTGGGCAATTGAAGTGCGAACGCCGTACTTACAGCGTCCTGACCGCACCGCAATGACCGTGTATACATTGTACCAATACGAGCAAGTAAGCTACCCAGACGAGCGGAGCTGCGAGCACATACGATATTCTCGCGAGTAGTAGGCTACTTCTTACTTTGTACGACACGATACCGTTCTTATCAAGTAGGCCCCTAAGGTATCCTCCTCGTTCGCCCATGACACATTTCCTGGCCCCATGTCATGGACGATCACCGGCCCGAACCTGCCGACGAAGGAGTGCTTTTGCCTCTAACTGCCTCACGTCCCGTCGCCGTCGGAACGAATGCGAGACCATCTTCCTTTCGGACTACATCTCGCGACGTGTCAACCCCCCCCGGCGCAGAACCACGATGGTACTGCTGTACTAACGGATGTAGCTGAAAATTGTGTGATCATGCCGAAAAGGCGCTTAGTAGAAATACGTGCTTGCGGTTCTCTCTGTCTACTTGCAGGTGCCATTTCTGACGATTTCTCAAGGGCCCACAACAACGACAACGTACGGTTGCTACCACTCTGCTATGTTTTGTTGTACGAAACGGTCGCGCATGTTGTCAATTATGCCGGTGCTTCTCGTCATGGAACGGCCTGAAAATGATCGCCAACACAGAACACGTGAAATATCGGTTTACACTGTACAATTTGAGGCACATGCATAGCACCATACTGAGCGAGTCGCGTGACGTTGATACGGCAATGAAAACCGTATTTTAATGTGCTAGGTGAGAGTGTAGTGTGCATGGTGTCTGATCTAAGAACAGGCAGGTACCGGAATCCTTGATGTTGCTGCAGGTGCTATTTATTCATTTGGGTCGACGATTGGCGTCAGCAGTGGCTGCCAGTTCGTCAACAACTCAGCCTTCTCTGGAGGTAAGAACGACCGTGGAAGGTTCCTGCGTATCAATAACGATCACTCGAAGGACGTTCAGGTTATACCTAAGTAGAACGGTGCTCCTGGCGTAGATCTACGGTACAGATTCACAATGAGTGGCGTAAAATGCTGTTTATCGACCACGTCAGGCCATCCTAGTAGCCTCTTCAGTTTTGCTGTTTTTGTTCTTTCAGCGCGGCAAGTGCTCTGGTTTCCCGCGCTCTACCTTCCGACTGCCAATACCAAACAGCTGAAGGGAACCATGACGTGACCACCACGTTTGTGACCAATGTCCCAGGCGACCTTGGGAACAGTGGGAATTCTAGACGGACAACTTGCCGTTAAGAGGTGCCGTCAAACGCGAAGCAACCCTTTGCTGCCCAGGCAAGAGAAGTACCCGAAACTCGTGCTATGATAGAGGTAGCACTTTTCACCATTTTTGTTTCTGGATGACGACGCTCCTTAACCCCAAATCGTCGCAATGTCGTTCTTGTTTCGCAAAATGATTGTTTTGTGTACCTAGACCTTAGATTTGTTCATCCGGTGACACTTTCGTTCTTCTCTAAATCAGTTCTTAGGTGGTGTTTAGACATCCACGAGCGAGGGGCACGAGAAAGAAAATGAAGCACCACTATCGTAGCGCACGCGTCCCGAATAAAACGCATGGAGATATCTGGCGGGAAATTTCTCTTCATTATCGCTGTGAAAGCTCAAACAGCCGTGCTCCCAGCGAGTCAAGTCGACATGATGCGTGTCATTGATCATATTTTTAATCAGGTCGTTAACAGATGTCACTTGCGTGGTGAGAATTTGTGCCTCCGCCGTAGAAAATGTCAATCAACAACTGTTCTACCTGAAGCCTGTTATTGCAAACCAGCAACGGGAAAAACGAGCTTTTTACAGGCATATCTGACCACTAAAAACGATACCAACGTACCTTAAGAAAGGTGCTACGCTAGCAGTAGCACGTTTTGGCCCAAGAATTTCCGCCTGTAGAGGGGGGTTCTCAAAGGAGGAACTACTCATTGTAGTTTCAATATCGTTTGTGTTTTCGTTAGGAAACGTGGCCATTCGATTGTTCATCGGGTTGCACTTTCGTGTTGTCTCAAAGGCAGATACCCTTCGAGGTTTAACACTTATCATGGGAGGGGCCTCGGAAATATGTAATTGCACCACTGTCGTAGGATGAGTCTATGCATTATTCATGTTTATGCCAGGCATTTCTGCGCGGCAGAAAATATGCTTGATATTCTGCTTGGTGTCAGTCTGGCGATGGGCCAGGCCAGGATGGGTACTCGGTCGAAGGCACGCCCAAGCGGGTAAACCACAACATACCTACGTCGACAAATTCTTCAGTACAGACGTGGAACGCGAATAGATCATAGATTCGCTTCCCCCCCCCGAGGCACGTGCCATGCGACAAGAAAGAACAAGTTGCGTCTTCCGATTCCTCCTCACCGTTGCAAACGTATGTAAGTACCTCGTGCACCGAGTACATTCAACGTCTTCGGCTAATAAACAGGACCTCTTCTCACGTCGACACGTGTAAATTTCTTCCGCTACGGCGTGCGGAAGGTGGTATATACTCCAGCAATCGTTTGGGTAGCAACCTTGATTTTTCAGAGGAGATAACGTTTGCCGGCAACGTTGCCGAGAGTGATGGAGGGGGCGTAAATGTTGGCTCCCTGGATCAAGCGAGCATTGCCGATGTAGCTTTCACATCAAACACCGCTGACCGGGGAGGTGCCATATACGTGGCTCGTTCTTCGAATGGCCTTCCTAGGGAATACGACAATTGCACATTTGACGAGAACCACGCTAACAACGGGGGTGCCATCTATATCAGTGGTGATGATGGGTACGACCACGTCAACTCTTCCACCTTCGACGGCAACTACGCAAGTAAGAACCCACTGATATATAGAGTTGGGAAACAACACTGGATGCAGGCCTTAAGACTGCTGTACTTGAAGTACAAGACGTTGTTGTGAATATGATATCTACGATGCGGTGGGTTAAAGCAACTTTCAACGTACGACGATATGGCCGAGAACAAGTGTCTTTACAGAAGTTCTGTAGCCCTAGCTGTTTAGGTTTGATGTAGACAATTTGGACCAAGCGCGTGGAACTCCGCTTCACCTACGTCACTCGTGCAGTTTAAAAAATGTAAATTTGCGCTTCTTCTAGTATAGCCTTCTCGAGATTGTTCCACAGTGCAAAAATGGAACGGAATCGTTCACGCGGTTTCTCGTGCGCTCCATTGTGTATTCCAAGGGCTGCTCTATCCTCAGTACTATATGCAACTCAAATGCAAGTTGTCTTGCAGCGGGTGTTTTAACAAAATCGTTGTGCTGCCGGCAGGTACATCGGGGGGGGGGATCTATCTCCTCGCAGGGGGGCTTGAAGTGGGCTTGTCGAAATTCAAACACAACAGGGCCGGCGACGAGGGCATGGCTATTGCCAGCGTCTCCTTCCTTACGCCGGTGAACTTCTCCAGTGTTATGTTTGACGGCAACAGTCTGTACTGCCCGCTCGGGCAGTATGGCCCTTACGAGACAGTGGTGAGAACAAACTGCAATCTGGAGGGGACAGTACAAGCTTAATCCCGGAAGTTACACCTACGTATTCATACACACAAAATATGTGTTGTTTGCACATTTGCATCCTGTTCTCCGCCGGTCGCCTGTGTTTTGTCGCGCTTGCGTTCACCGTGCACGATGGAGTCCGATCCAGCCGGTACGATACAGGTTCAGACCGCGGTCGGAAGCCATTGCACTCGCTTTGAACATGCAAAGTTACACGATCTGGCTCGTTTTCGAGGCATCGCGTTCCGCCTCGCCGAGCCTCGCAGCACCACTAAAACCCCCAATTTCTTAATGTAATTTTCTTCGCCCTGCTGCTGCGTGCCGTATCTACCGGACTGCCATTCAACCTTTCTGCGTTGTGGCGGCCAAGGTACAACACCAGCTGCGCTTCGATCTTTTTCCTGTGTTACAGCCTCGCGCGGTATTTCGGCGTGTGTGCATGAGTGATATCCGTGTGTGTACGAATGTGTGCTCCATCATGGGCCCTCGCATTCAAGGAACTAGGAACACAAAAATATCAAGGACAAGAGGGTTGGTGCAACATATTTTGGCCCTGTTGTATCTCGCTTTGGAGTTTGCCGCTCCTCTATACCGATCTGCAGTCGAAGCATAGTGTTTATGATATGTAACAACGCGACGTTCAGTGATGTTTTTCGTTCATCCTTGCCGCGAGGAAGTCTTCGTCCGCCCAAAGACGCTGCTACGTACTTACTACGGACCACATTGCATCGACGTGTATACACACACACATAGTCTTATACCAGGTACCATTAAATACCATGCGCACTTGGTGTTCAAGGTGTGTGATGCGCCGCAATTGATATTGTATCTTCAGAAACGACAAACGGAAGCGATACAGGAAATGTGTGCAAAAATCCCGTAACATTCCTGTTTACATCGGCCTTGCACATGTAAGTAAAGTAGATATGTCCATATCTTACTGTGATCTGCGGCAACGGTCATTCGGACGTTTGCAGCGATTGTGCCGTCGTCCACACCTGAGACCCGCCTGGTGATGCTCGTTAATTGCTTGGCGACCCAACAGGACAAGTCGTCCGCTTTTCTCACGGTGTGCGAAGGGTGTTCTACGGTCACAAACGGGGTCCCTGACAATGAATATGTCTACCAGGATACACCCGTCTGCAAAGACCTACCCTCTGGCACCGTTTCTCAGTCGGCCGGCACTACACTACAAAGTATCACCTTGGCAGCGGGATACTATCGCACAAGCGAATCGAGTGAAGATATGCTCAAGTGCCCCAGATTTGAAGCCTGTTCAGGAGGCAATGATCCTCAAAACTACTGCACTGCCGGCTACCAGGATGTATGTGAGATGACCATGCCGAATGGACCTACTTGGGCGTTCATTGCACTATGTCGTTTTGTTATTTCACGGTGCTGGCAACTGTTGGATTGGATGAACTAAGAGGTCTCTTCACCAGCCGCCATTTTCCAACATTGCCGTGACTTTAAACGGACATCGGCTTTCGCGACGGTTTGAAGTAGGTTTCATTTCGCTTGATTTGGGGTCTTAAAATAACACTTTCGGTAGGGATTCCGACGTGCCAATACCAATATTGTTCACAATCCAACCAGCGCACCAATGCAAATTCTAGGTACGATGTCCAAAATGTACCCATGGTGAATGTTTGTGATAGGCTACATGATCGTCAAGTTGCTCTATTTTTGAGTAATTGAATACTTTTTTATTGCGTCGAAAGTTTTTCCCGTTTTTCTTTTTCCCTTACTGACCCCTGTTGTAGCACTTCATATGACTACGTATATATAGCTACTGTATAGTTGACAATACTGAGGACGGATCCTTCGATGAATTTACCTTGGAGTTAGAGTTGTATAGCGCACCTGGCTCGACAGCGATCTGGGACATCGCGGGCAACAGAATCAACGGCGTATTCTTGTATTCGTCGTCGTCTTCTGCCATGGCCCTTGTGCGGACAAACGACCGACCATGACGGAGACCATCGACCATGGCTTCCTGCTTCCTGTTACTTCGAGACCTGTACGCGTCGGCACGTACAAACTAACGTGGACATTTTCGGAGATGCCTAACCTAGTATATAGGCCACTCAGCCTTCCCTATCGATCTCAGAATTATATAGAAAACGAGCTGGTATTCAGCACGTACTACTGCTGTCCGCGTGCATTTCCCATGTACCGGCATTTAAGGATTTGCGACGCTGTGTGAACTGTCTGTCTTGCGATGACCTGTTGCCTGCTGCCCGCTGCTGTTCTGTCGTACTGCGATGTTCCGTGCTAATATAGCTTTCTGGGCGGAAATACAGAGGCCGTTCGTAAAGTAAAAAGACAAACCTTCAAGTGGTCGTTATATTGCAGAACTCTTTCCTTTCTTCTTGTTCCGCATATTCGAACGTAGATTTTGTTGTTCGGACTCTTTGCTGCCAAAATATATTTTGTTGACTTCCACTTGTCCTCATTCTTGCGTTCCGATTCTCGTAAACTGGACTGTAGTAGATACCTTGGCTGCTCTATTGCAGGGCTACGATATCTCGATTCGCGCTGAAGCTGCAGCTCTGAGGTGCTGCTGCGCTGGTATCAGTACACCTACGACAGCTGATTTTGCTCCGTGCGTTTGCTGCCGCTGCACGTACATACTATTTCCGCGGTCTTACGGTATTACCGTCCGTTGGTCTAGCATCCTGCCCGCTGTCGTTGCTGTACGTACTGCTGCTATTGTGATGCGGCCGCTGCTGCACTACACCGACCCGACCCTGTTACATGCTATTCTCACATCTAGCGTAGACATCACTTGACAGTAGAAGCAGCGCTAGTACGCCTTGTGCTGTACGGGTAACAGCGTTTCCGTGTAACTACCGTAAAAATACCACAGATTGTGCCACTTGCTCGGATGGGTATTCAGCGGGGCCCGACTTCAGTTGCCGGCTTTGTTCTGAAGCAGACAGGAGGGCGGCAATTGCAATGGCTTCGTCTGTAGCTGTAGCTGTTCTTCTGGCTGCAGCTGGTGTTCTGAGGCATATTCCGAACGTTGTGGACGACGAAGAAGAGAACCCATCTCAAGGCATCATCAGGCAAACGTGGTTTTGCGTTCGGCACATACTGATGAAGGCACTTCCACTACAGGCCATCAAAATCGTTGTCGTTGTGTGGCAGATTGTTTTTCAGGTGTGAAGCGTTGCCGGCTGCTGGAAGGTTTGCCGGTGCTCGGTTTTTTGGTATGAACAGGATGGCAATGGCGTTTCGTCTAGGCCGTTTGATAGAAACCAACCAATTGGCATCGTCAATTTTTAGCTACGTGGTGGCTGTGGTGTATCATCTGACATGCCGTATTGCACTCTCGGTATCTGATACGGTGTGGCTAATATCAATCCTGATGTGTTGGATTACCTTGAATCATCAGTGTTGCAACCACCAATGAATCATCGCAAGAATTATGCACTATTCGTTTCAGTAGTCTACAGAAAGCAGAACCCGGAAACGGTACAACTGCAGGGGAGTTCCTGGTCCCAAGTTTATCCATTTTAATGACGATGGCCATGGATGCTTTTTGATTGGCGTGGTAAACCAAACAAAAATCTCGGAGATGCATCGTTCATGTTGGCGAACCGTAGGCTATTGACGCGTAAAATCCACGACCAAGTGACAAACAAAACACAAGTACTGCACAATCAGGCGATTCGCTCCTTGATGTTACAGCAATCATATACTGTAGGTAAACGATGCTTCATACAACCATATTTTGAAGCAGTCCGTTGCAAGGGTAGGCATATATCCGGTACATTCTTTGCATATGGTACAGACGATACTATATTTCCCTAATATTGTGTAGTCATTCGTAGACTGGTCGAGTATTGTCCGCGGTGTTAAATCGTTCACTACCTAGTAGGATTGCGTTCGCGGAACTTGACGTGTGAACTCACTTCACCCGATTCGAGATCGAACTTACCGTTACAGTATATGTGACACGTGTAATGCCCTTTTTGTATCGCAGAAGCATACTTCCAATGCTATTTTCAACCCTACTTGTCATGCACGGTTCCCACCGCGGTTGTCCACAGTTTGCCGCAATTGCCGAAGATGTATATCCGGAGGAGTACCAGGATTTTCTCTCGTTGGTCAGCTTCGCCAACTTTGACATCATCTACATCGCGCCGTACTCATGTTTATTCTTCCCCGGTTTCTACGGTCGTCTCCTGCTTAGCACCATCGCGCCACTGATGTTGCTCGCAATTCTGGCCGTCGCTTACTACGTCGCCATGGGCAACTACAATAGATCTACCCAGCACCTACTTCTTACGTCACGGAACAGGCATCTCTCCGCAGCACTCTTTGTCGTCTTTTTCGTCTACTCCTCTGTTTCTTCGACAATATTTCAGACGTTTATATGCGAAGAGGTTAGAGGAATATTCCATCTTAAAGCGGACGACAGTATCGAGTGCGGTACCAAATGGCACGACAGGTACAAAGTATACGCCGGCTTCATGATTGTCGTTTATCCAATCGGCATACCGGCTTTCTTTTGCTGGTGGCTTATTCAAAACCGTGAAAATATAAGCGTGTCCGACAGGCACACGATAGCATACCTCAAACCGTTCAGCAGCATCTGGGGCACATATAGGCCACCACGGTACTATTACGAGGTAGTAGAGTACAGCCGTCGGCTAACTCTTTCCGTGTCGTCAGTTTGGCTTGTTCCAAACAGCGTTAATCAGATCGCGGTTGTGCCGTCACTCGCGGCTGTTTACATGTTTGTGTCGGAGTCATTATCGCCCTTTGACAGGAGCGTGGACATGAGTTTGTACCGTTGGGGTAACATAATAGTTTTGGCTAGCATGTACATTGCGCTCCTTATGAAACTTAATGAGTCCGTTGACGAGCTGGGGGCGCAATCACTGTTCGGATGGGTTCTAATTGCCGCCAATGTCATGCTGGTTGTCGCAGTGATAGGCCAAGCTCTGCTTTTTTCTCCGGATTGGGGGGATGAACCGACAACCGTAGAGCAGATTGTCCCACCAATCCGCCGGCCGTCCACGGTGCGTTTAGAGGATGTAAGGTCAAGCCAGACAGTGGCGGTGTTGGAGGCCGTAAACTGCGTTTCGCCATGTCAACCCGACATGGGACATTAAAACCAACAGTCAGAAGGGCCTTGTAAGTCCCGTCGTTTTCAGGATTGAGAGTATTCCGTGGTGCTTTCCGGACCATTGCAACACCAACATATTGTTTTCACAAACAAGACTACGGGATGTACACCCAACATGGGGATGAAACACATCTTTTAGAACGAAACGGCAACGGTGCTAAGAATCATGGGAGGTAAGCCGTGACGTGTGTTCGTGAAATAATGAGGCAATAACGTGTGGTCGAAGGAACCGAGGCCGATTTCTGCCTTGAAAGGCAAAAATTGACCTTTCACAGTGGCGTTCGTACAGACTTCCTTAATTTTGATTGCCTGTATGTCTGCCCGTCTGTCCACTGTGTGGTGTCTGTCTGTCGACGGCTTAGATCACTGATTGCAAAACCTGTGTATGGCCGATTTCCACCAAATTGGAGTGCACAGGAGAGGATGGGTTGCGGCTATCTCGTGGCGCTTGTTTCATAGCACGCCGTCTTGGGTTTGTCGCGGTCGCGGGGTAGTGGAGGTTTTGTTCGTTGGCCGTTGTGTGGGATTCCGTTTTTTTTGTTGATGTTTTTCGTCGAACCCGCACTGTCTACTCCATGTACTTGGCACTGTTGCCTCATTTTCCTTTCTGGTAGTAATGAGTCGAAAACAAGAGAGCAAAGCGCCAGAGGCCGCTTTTTGCCTTGCAGGGCAAAACCCAGAATGCCTAGCAGGATGCGTACAGGCTTCCGACATATAATTAGTTTGTCTATATGTTTGTATGTACGTCTGCCTCTCTGTCTGTCTGTCTTTCGGTCTGTATGTTTGCCTGTCTGTCTGTCTGCCTGTCGGTCTGTCTGTCTGTTTGTATATATGGCTGTTGTGTAACGCTGTCTGTCGGCGGCTAGATTACTAACTGCGTGGGCTGTACGCGGCTGATTTCCGCAAACTCGGGGTCTACACGAGCGGACGACTTAACACTAACACGTCATTTTTTTGTTTTGATACAGACTGTATCTAGTTTGCCGCGGTCGCCGGGTTGTTGCGGTTTTGGTGGTGGTGTGGCGATATTTCGTTGGTTACATTTTTAGGTATTTAGTTCTCTTCCAATGCACACGGTCTACTGCATGTACGAGGCACTCTTGCGTCAGTTATCACGCTACTAAAATATTTAGTCTGTCTGTCCGTCAGTTTGTCTGTTCATGTGCTGTGTACAGTCTATCTGCCAGCGGCGACTTGTATCACCGTTTGAGGTAGCTGTAAGTGGTCATCTTGCACTTCTCTGGGTTTACCAGAGAACAACAGTTTACTCTTAACCGTGGGGCTTGTTTCGACGGAATTCATCTCGAGTTGGCCTCGGTCGCTCGGATGTTGCGGCCATGGTGCCTGTGTGGCGAGAGTTCGCTTTTTTTTGTGTGTTGTTTTCGAACTCACGCCGGCCTACTGCATGATTTACGGGGCACTCTTGCCTCATTTGGCTCTCTACCAGGAATGAGGCAAGTACGACACAGCTGCGCCTATCCCGTTGACCCTATATTACTTGCGGATACTCTTTGTCGCTCTGGCACGACGTGTGCTAAGCCACACCAAATCCTACGTAATATAATTTAAACGTAGGCACGAATGACGTGCTTTATATAGTAATGATAATATTATTGCCTATTAGAGGATTGCCCCTCTTCAAAATGATAAAAACAATTTCCACCAGATTATTGATGCCGTTGGTTTCGAAGTTATTCCTCAAATCTTGGTGATTTGTTCTGTGGTATTTTATCCACAAATAGAGAAAGATACGCCGATACACCTGGTCTAATCTATTTTGAATACACACAAATCGACCGATGTTTTGCGGCCAAAACCCTGCATGAAGCCACAAAACGAGAATAATGAACCAGCACTCAGCCGGCACGAGAGCTACCACAGCAGTAGCTTGAGCTGGAAGCGCGGAGCTCGACTCGAACGCACTGTCAGACACCTAACTGCAAGGATGTACCCGATGACAACATTTCGCGCGAGGTGCCTTCAACCGCTGATTAAAAAAACAGTACAACGTAACCCCCCTACCGTAGCTTTGGTTTAAGCATGATATAGTCCGCGGTGACAGGACAGGCCCCGCCATCTCTGTGTTATAGTATTTCCTCTCCGAAAAAGGTAAGGAGATACACGTATCTGAAGCAAGTCGTACGACCGTGAAACAAACCAACGCCACGTCCCGTCTGTCCCGCTATTTGCCCATGAAAGATACTTTATGTCAAACTGGTCATCTTCGCCAACACACCAGTCCTCTCGCCAGGAGGTAGAGCCGTGCTGAGGGAGGGGTGTGCAATTCTGGGCGCAAGCATGTTTCACCGACAGCACCTCTCAGCGACGCTCCTCAACTGAGGAGCGACGCACCATATTTGTATCCGGGGTAGATGTTATACTGTTGTTTTTTAAGGCCAAAACTATTTCGCCAAAGGGATAGTGTATCGGGCTTAGATTACAGTATGGCTCAAAGCCGTAGAAACACGCAAAATGTTTTGCAGGAAGTGCTGGGTGCTACGCGTAACGAACCTGACGTCTTTCGTCCGCGACGTCTACAGCGTTCGGGGGTCGAGATAGTCAAATCTGACAGTGACGCTAATAAAGGGGTCCACTCCGCCTCCCAACTAGTTTGCCGAACGCCGGTGCAAGCGTATCTCCCGTCATTGCCGATGGCCAAACCCCTTACAGAGGCGTGCTATGGTAGAGGTGGAGGCTTTCGGTCAAAAAGCTTCTTAGTGGTGGGGGTTGTCGACTGAGAAACTCCCTATTATCGTTACAATTCCAATTATTCTTAACCTTGAACGGTGTTCATCGTATTGTACCTAGGACATGAGCCTCATAACGTATGACCCGTCTTTGACGATGGCCGCCCTTTTGCGCCTCGCTCGTGGCATTGATCTGCGGGAGGAAAGACAAAACCGTTACGGAGCGAACCTACCCGACAACAACTTGTTAGATGTTCTCGGTGTCGAATCTAGGCTCAAGGCGTAAGCCCAGGTTGATCCGCTCACCGTATCTCTAATTCTAATGATACCCCTGACCCTAAATGATGACCAAACCGGTCCATAGACAGAACAGGAAACGCGGATGCACTGCGTTAAAATATGATGAATGTGCGCCAACCAAGATATGCCTCCTGAGCAATACTAGGGGTTACGTTGTCTTGAAAACATAAATTCCACCCCTGGCAAACCTATGCCAAGTCGTTCCCAGGGCTTCTCGATGAAACGGCAGACGGTAACCTACGTGCTTCTCCTCGATTTTGGGAACCGTTCTCGAACTCGATGCATTACCCCGCAATCTGGGTCTTTTTTACAAATTCGGCGGACTTTGCCTTTGAGAGACATTCATTCGCGTGCACTCGCAGTGCGTTCAGCCATTGATATTTCCTGTCTTCGATAAAAAATATCGCGCCTGCTTCGAGGATCAAGGCAACAGACGGCGTGGCCACCGTATATGACGGTGTATATCACACGCCCGACCACAACATCTCGGGCTCTAGTTTAACGTATCCTATTGCACGGACTACTCCATCGGTTGAATATATAACGTCCAAGCTGATATACACCGTCGTATGCGGTACTGCCCTCTATGTACCGAGTTGAGGCCACACATGCGAATTGTTCAATATATTTAGGAAACCCTCATGATGGCGCATGTCGCGAAACCGAGAATCACATTGGTTGGTGGCCGCTCGCGTTAGTGGGTCTGAGCCGTGGGAAAACGGAGTCACAAACGCGAATCCTCTTTGCAATGTGTGATTACCGCCCCTCACCCTTGTGGGGACAAACCACGCCAAAAATGCGTGACTTCGTTATACAAAATTGGTGCGCATGTAATGAGAAGCAACAGTAGATCAAGGGCAGCACGAGGGGTGGGTCGATCGATGCGAAGACGGACATAGGTACAGGGGGGGGTTCAGATCTCGTCTATAGGTTTCCATATTTTTTCTCCGATGAGTTCTCCATTTATTTCTTAAAGGTTTCGAATGAGTGATCGGAGTTGAAGCTCATGCCGCATATTGTTATGGAGAGATGTGCGAATCTAGCTATAGATATGAAGACACGTCCATAGAACGGTCCTTGTGGACCTGATTTAGTACGTGGCTGTTCCGGGATTGTGTTGTTTAGGTACTAAAGCGGTCACCTGTTGATGTGACGAGACCTGCTTATAGTACGAGCGGCGGGGGATTGGGAGAATCCACACCGCCCATTGAATCACTCGTTTTTCTGGCTTCTCTCACGACTGCTGGTTGGTAGAAAGAGCAACAGATAAGAACAAGGTATACAACGCGAAGCGGTGCCTCCCAGTATCGTCACCTCCAGAATATTGTCAATGTCGGACAGCAAACTGAAAATCTTGTTAGAATAACATTACCTGTGGCACGTAGATGAAAAATAGATAGAGGGTCTGCACCAATAGCAGTAGACGTCACGAGTGATCGTGGTACAAATTGTTCTTAGCTGGCCTTTATTGTCCATTGCTGTGAAAGTTTATGCAATTCAGGTGCACATTGAAAGTGCTGACACAGTGGCAGTCAAGTCAGGTTTGCCCGAGTGTAATGGAATGGGAAACCGACAAGAGGTTAAGGCTGTGAGTGTATCATCTTGCCTTTTATGTGCAATTTTTTATGCTTGTTATATATTTAATGGAGGCTTCACGTCGATGGGACATGACGCGTGATTCACAGCGAGCGGCCCTGTCTGCCTGTATTTGCAGCTTTCGCGAGGACTCTGTTCCGGCGGACTGGTTAACAACAATTTTTCACTTTTAGTCTTTTGTGTAGACGGCATCAGTCGTTGGATCATATCTGCTTGCAACATAGATTCATACATCGTGTTTACCGAATGTTACGTGGTAATCAGAGAAAAATGAACAGAAAGAAGCCTCGGCCCTTGTTATCAAATCTTCCCATGTATTCAACTTCTTCGTCAGACGGCGACCAGGCGTCATCAAACCGCCTTCCAAGAACTGAATTTGTTACTTACGATTCAACCGCAATATCGAGGGTCCAACGTTTTTCAAGGTACGTACTTTAGACCGATTCACAATTTTTCATGTTCCAGTTGTCGAAAACAATATTACGAAGCACGCAGTCGGCAGCGCATTTTCCAGATCGGTAGCTTTCCTTCGAGGAAATTACATGTATGTATATCTTTGTCATCTCATCACATCCCAGGCCCATCATTTTTTACCGACCTATTATCGAACCTTGTTTGAAAAACAATTTTTCGCACACTGTATGAGTAAATCGAGGAAAGACGGTACTCGTGGTTAGCGAGCTGATTTTAAAGGCAAGCATCTTCCGCTGACAAACACGTCGATGGTCGTCATATTTTCATCTTGTTTCGCTGTCGACCGACCAAACGCATGGTTGGCGATATCGGAGAAACACAACTACGATGTTTCGAGCGTTTGCCGAAACGACCAATCATGCGCCAAAGCACCCAACCCAAGGGCATTGTTTTCGGTCGACAAACAAAGTGGTCGAAATCGGCGAAGATCCTTCTAAACAAAGCATATACGGTCATCGCCCAACGCCTTGTCACTGGTTTAAACAACATTCTCCAAGTTCGAGTTCTAGACAGGTGAAAAACACGTCCAGCCGTCAACAGACCAATGAAATCCTCGGTTCTCGGCAGCAAAGCGCCCTCAGAGTAGTCGGTTTTAGCCGACGAGGTGATTCACCAGTCTTCGGCAAAACCGTTTATTTACGAAGCAAATCTGGCCAACGAACAGACCGGCTGTGGCCAACAAACAGACCTGCTATTGGCACCAAAAACGATTCGAAATCCAAAGGTTTCGACCGACGAATGTATCGGATATCCCTACTGTAGCTAACTGAACCTGATGTAGAACCTATTTTTTGCCTACAACCGAACCGAAACGTTGTCAACAAACCTCCTTCCAGATCGTGTTGACTCGAGGTACATGTCCCTTTAATTGGTCAGGGCTAAGTTGCTGTAGAATTTATAAAAAATACATATCGTGTCGCTAATTATATTGAAGCTTGGATATTTTTTTCCATGCGGTTTGTGTTCACCGTCAACGGCAGTCGAACGTACGCTCCGGTTGGGCAGCCTCGCAGATCTCGGATTGCATCGGCCGTATATCGAGGGCCTGCCTAATAAAACGGTTTCGGCTTGGGCAATGCTGCTGAAAAGAAATTTATAGATTTGAATGGCCTCCGTGACATCATTTGAAATGAACCATCCGCAGTTGCAGAGAGCTATGCGCCTCTAGCGTATGTATCTCCCTTCCGCAGTAAGTGTACGGTAGCGTGCTGTAGAATCAGGTTTAGGTTTCGTATTTGGCTAACCAGGCCGCTCAAATTTGTTCATTTTCCCGTAGGGACGGTAGAGCACAGTTGATACATTCCGA
>JAYJMJ010000092.1:4257-16296 GCA_036873875.1 Laminaria ephemera
CCGGGAAGGGTTCTCGAAGGGTTCTCGGGGAGGGGGAGTTAGGCAGGCGTGTTCCAAGTGGGAGCGCTGAGAGCGAAACAGGTCTTTGAAATCAAGTGATTAAGGTGTTTAAAAAAAGCGGAGACAAATGTAATTATGTTTATACAGTATCTATCATAAGAGGAAGGACGCATGCTACGGTAGGGAGGGGTATTAGAACACCTACCTACGTTCTTTTTTTTTTATGGTCCTCAATTGAGGAGCTCTATACCTTCACCCAGCAACCGCATTTGAGAAAAAGTATAAGCTACTCGTAAGCCCGATCTAGACTAAAATGGGTTAGATATCTAACGAAAAATGTCGTAAAATTCACATCGGATCCAAGACACATTGGGTATAGCTTCTCAGTTGAGAAGCCCCGCCAGTGAGAAATAGTTGCGCCCAAAAGTGCAATCCGTGTCCGTAGCACAACTCGAAGGGATTGTTTCTGTGGCCCCACGTTGGCCCTTGATTGTTGCGAGAGCCAGTCGCGGGCACAGGGGCGTGGTTGAAGCTCGAAGTTGAGGTAATTGTCAAATTCTTCGAATCGCAAAAAAAAATGCAACAGTCACGCCTGGAGGAGACTGGACTGAAAATAAAATAAGGGGTACAGACAGGCAAGATCCCAAGTTCCCTCACAGAGAGTATCATGATTGACATGAAACATCAACAGAAGCCTCTAGGAGGCGAGCAAGTTGGTGTTGTTATTTTATATATTTACGAAAAAATAAAAAATAAACTACAGTACTTGTATAGCTGTGAGATCGAGGATTTCGTCGAAACTCATCTTTGCAAGCTGTGTGTGATACTCCGATCGTGTGTGTTACGGGATGTGTATGCCCTCATGAAAGATTGTAGGTCGGCGACTCCCCTTAGTACCTGTTAACACCAGGGTCAACAGGGTGATACGGAGACGTCGGTCTTTGATCAAGCTGTGCAAAATGTGTTTTGAAGGACATCGCGTGCCCGAGTGGGGCCGCCAGCGTTGTGCGTGCTGGACGTGTTGAAAGTGTACTACAGCCAACGATAAGCGTTGCCGTGCTGTTCCCCAGTGTACTGCTTGGTTAGGTCGGACGGTCGTGCAAGGAGGGTTACCAATTT
Source organism: Laminaria ephemera (assembly GCA_036873875.1). Lineage (NCBI taxonomy): Eukaryota > Phaeophyceae > Laminariales > Laminariaceae > Laminaria > Laminaria ephemera. The sequence goes on from JAYJMJ010000092.1 coordinate 5,377, forward strand.
CAGCAACAAGTATGAAATATGTGTGTTGCAAGTTGCAAGTGAGTGAAAAATAACATCGCGTGCCTGAGTGGGGTTGCCTGCATTTATTTGCGGGCTGTATGCTGTAGTTAATGAAACTGTATTGCAGCGCCAATGCGACATTGTCTGCTGTATGTACGCATTGAAAATTGTGCCGTAGCCAACGACATAGGCCTGCTTTTCCCTAGGTGTTCTATTTTTATGGCTGGATGGTTGTATACTACCGTGATTGGGATTGCCTTCATTACATGCTGTACGTATTGATGTAATGCAGACAACGATATGCGTTGCCGTGTTGTCCCCCAGCGTACCGATTAATTGCTCAGTTAGATCAGACGGTCGTACGAGGATGGTTACCAATGTCAGCACCAAGAAAAATTAAATAGGTGTGCTGCAAGTTGCAAGTGAGAGGAAACAATATCGTGTGCCCACGTGGGGTTACCAGTATTGCATGCGTGTTCTGTACGCATTGAATTTGTACTGCAGCGCCAAAGACGTTGGCTTCCCCCTAAGTGTTCTCTTTTTAAGGTTGGATGGTTGTACAGAATAATACCGTGGCTGGGGATGATAGTAATAGGTTGCTATTTTCAGCGACATGAACAACATTGCATGCTGCATGCTGTTGGTACAGAAATAAAATTGCCATTTTCTACAGTATCACACGCGGACAGCCTATTCGTAATGGTACTCGCAGTATTTGGCTATTTCGTACAGAAATAGAATTGTCATTCTACTTTTATCACGCGTAGACAGCAGTGCAGTTCGTAATGGTACTCGCAGTATTTGCCTGTTTTGAGCCCAACGCAAAGGACCTAAACAAACAAAAGCAAGGCTCGCAATCTCACGATGCCTTCCCCAAGGGCTTGCCAACACAACAAAGAGACCTACCACCACCCTAAAACGGCGTGGCATCATACGACGCGACTGGACACGGCACGTCACAACAGGCCTCGCTTGGATAATAATCCGTTCCTTTAGAGGGGCTCAGTCCCGAAAAAAGGTATCTACCAGCACGATAGGTTTGTCGTTTAGGGACGCTATTGGGCGGCGATTCCTTATTTTTTGTACATTTCTTACCTTCAATTCGTTTTGGGTTAACATCAATGCATCTAGAGTTTTGATTTATCCTTGTTGTCTTGCTTTTGCAGTGTACCACCTTAAATTTCCTTTCGTCGACCGCCATATAAAAAAAACTCTATACGATATCGTAGGACAAGCATGGTGATTGAACAAGTGGGAGTGCCATACTCATAGGAATTCGGGACTTGATTCAGAAAAAATACCGAAAACAACTAACGATTACAGCATCGGTCACACGAAGCAGCCCGGACTGCCTGGGTAAGGGATGCGTATAATACCAAGTGCAACGTAGGGAGAGGTACGACACGCGCACAGCATGACGATACTTGTACTGCTGCACGGTTTTCCAAGACGGGGTGATAATATCGCACTTCCCCTTGTGCATAGATTGTCATACCTGGGCCAAAAGGGTTGGTATGTTTGTTGCTCGGTGCACCCCAATCAACTAGTCCCATATATCACAGCTACCCCGGTTGGCCACTCTCGCGCGTGCCTCCAAAATTCACAACCGCGTCAGACAAGACAAGACTCGGATACGACCAGGGCGGCTTGCCGTGTACAGGTACGATGCGTACTCATAGTGAGTGTTCCCAAAACAAAATGTAGTGGATGCACGACAAGGGCGGTTTGCCGTATACCTGTACGATACGTGCTCATAGTGAGTGTCCCTCCACACTTCTTCCATGATGCCTTAGATGCACATAGATGCACATAGTGCGTATCCCGAAATTCACAACCGCCTAAATCAAGAGAAGGCTTAGACAAAACAAGGGCAGATAGTCGTGTACCAGCATGATACGTGCTAATAGCGAGTGTCCCTCAAACCTTCTTGTGTACCGGTACGATACGTGCTCCTCGTGAGTGTCTTTTCCAAACTGCTTCACTGATGCCGTAGATACATGACAAGGGTGACTTGCCGTGTGGCGGTACGATACGTGCTCATATTGAGCGTCCCTCCAAACCTCTCGTGTACCGGAAAGACGCGCTCATAGTATCCCTCCCAACTTCTTGTGTACCGGTAGGATACGTGCTCATAGTGAGTGTCCCTCCAAACTTATTCCATGATGCCGCAGATGCACGACAAGAGCAGCTTGCCATGTACCGGTAAGATACGTGCTCGTAGTGCTGTAGAGAGCGTCCGACCAATGCTGCGGTAGGGAGGGGGGGGGGGGTGTACTCATTTCATGCATAGCCGTAGTCGTATGGCCATAGACCCTCGCATCCCTACAATGCCGGGACGGAGCACCTCGGGTTTTCACCGACCAGGCAGACATCGCGTGCACCAAGCGCGAAACGCCGTGAGGCGTTCGGCGAGTCGCATGAAGGGTGAGCTGCATCCCGCCAAGAACCACTTGCGAGGCGGACTTCGGCACCTTGTGCGTACTTTCTTGCATATGAATGACAGCTTCGAATGATTTGTTTTGTTCTCTGGCGTGGCCATTTCCAGGTAGGGGGGTGCATTGTCACTACCGAGTTGACGCCACTTGCAAGAATGGCCATGTACCTCACCCAAAAAAGGGCTTCGACAACTATTTTGTTCACGCAGAGTAACAATGAACAGTTCTGGTGCATATCGCGAAGCCGAAAAGCACCAAACACCACTGGCTTGATCTGAGTCGCTGAAGAAAACGGCCATAAAAGCGACCCCCCTACCATAGTTTTGGTCGTCCCGTCAATCATGCTGCAGATGCCTATATACCTATAATATACATTACGAAACTAGCCGCCTTCTTCCTGCATTCACGCAGAGTAACAATGAACAGTTCTGGTGCATATCGCGAAGCCGAAAAGCACCAAACACCACTGGCTCGCTCTGAGTCGCTGAAAAAAACGGCCATAAAAGTGACCCCCCTACCGTAGTTTTGGTCGTCCCGTCAATCATGCTGCAGATGCACATATACCTATAATATACTTGACGAAACTAGCGGCCTTCTTCCTGCATTCAATTCCGGTGTACAAATTGGCCCTGACCGCCACCTCTAGGCTATTGATAGCGCCGTCTATAGGTTCGTTGACGGCATCGTTGGAGGAGGTGCCTGAAATGATCGGGAAAAAACGGCACGGCAGGGTTTCCAGTAGGGCATTAATACGGAGATCCGTTGTTAGCATTAATATGACGAAATACAAAACAATGAAAGGGGGGCGGGGGGATCCCATTTGTTTTTTTAGCTTTCGTTCGTGAATATATTGCCTGGTCTACGCGCTACAGCGACTCACACAAACACATTCGTCACACAGGAGAGCTTGATTGATTGGTGGAGGATTCTCCTTTTCTATGTATGTTATTTTCGTCCTGTTAACCACGAATCTCCGTAATAGGGGCATTTCCGGCAAGATATTGTTAGGGCTGAGGGTTGGCTGACTGATGATGATGATGATGTCACACTAGCTCATTTCCGTGCAATCTAGCCCGTGGCCACAAAAAGGCTAAGAAATCATCCCCGCGGAAGAAAAAACAAGTATAAAAACGTATGTACGTGCACCGCATTACCGCAGTAGTACCAATACGCAAAAGGAACGGCAATACGTGCTGCGGTGTATCATCCCGTATCACTTGCAAACCAAATATTACCACGAAACTGTTCATGCTGTTCACGGTAGTTGGCTGACTATAAGTCACCGACTAGGGATTACCAGGTAGTTGGTTAGGTATTACAGTTAGTTGCGTGTGGAAATTTGCGGAGTTCTGCGCCTTTGCATCTGACTGACCCGTTTGTGGCTCGACGTTTGGTGTTTATTAATATTGACTAAGTCAGTTGGCGTTTACTCTACCACCCAACTACCAACTACCCGTGGAGTCTAGCTAACTCAAAGCCCTAGTACTACCAGCACACCAAGGGCGATGGAAAACAAGTGGCAGCAGTAATGGAAATAGAGCACACGAAGGCAGCTGCTGTATTACATTTAATATAGCCCTATCGTCGCTCAATAGGAGTAGTGGAGGTGCACCAAGACGTTGTTCAACAGCGTAGTGGAGGTACACCTGTGCCATTCGCGGAGTACGTCTTGCAGCTAAAGTACATCTACATTTACGTCATAGAATACAACTAAGGCACATCTACATATACGTCATACAGCTAAGGTACGTGTGCATATGTCTTGACCTAACGTGCGGTGCAGGGTGCAGTACAACGCGGCACAGAGCAGTGCATGACTCGCGCAAATGACAAATGCATTTCACACAGTTCACACATCGGACAGATCACGATCTACAGTACTATAGATAGTTCAGACAATATAGCGGCCGTTTTGAGATGTTGTGCAAGAGCCGTACCATACAGATCCCACCCGGCAATGTGCGCAAGAGCCGTGATGTACAGATCTCTCTGGCCAAGCGTGATCTAGATTTTGTGCAGATCATACACGATCAGAGATGTATCTGCTCCGAAAGATCTAGATGATGAAATAGGGCTCTGATCGGTTCGACGTTTTGTGCATTTCCGCGATTGAAAGCGGGCAAGTCGAGCTTCAAACGGTTTTGAACTGGAAGAAAGGCGATCCACATACAGCACAAAATGTAAACATGATTTACTACATTGCATTGCCAAACCTCCTTACGGTATTTGCTATGTAGACCTCTGTCTCGTAGTTTGTGATAACAGAGCTTGCATATCTCTAGGGTGGAGAATCGGCACGGATACTGGATGTTCTGCATATCGATCGGTAGAAAGAACGGTTGGTGTATGTAGTGTGAAGATTCGGCACGGACACTGGACGTGCTGGATACCGCTGGATATTGATAGATAGAAAGAACGGGTTAATGCGAAGAACATACACACACACTAATGATCGAATACACTTGTTACAGATTATGTTAAATTAACACTGTTATAGACTAAGGCAACGGTAGTCCTTTAAGTCACTTTTAGGTCACTTTTAGGGTTTCGCATTTCTTTGCAATGTTGATCTTTCGTGCTTTTCGGTTTCAGAATATGCACCGCCACCATGGGGTTGTATTGTTTGTTAGGCTGCGCCAACAAAATATTTAAAGTCCGTTTTTGAGCGAGGTATGGAGTCAAAATCGCGCGGGTGGTTTATACTTGGAGTGAAAATGGGGGCACTCCTCCTACTGTAGCCTAAGTTTATACACAATGATCGAGGGATTGTCCTACGACACGCGCACTATCAATAGCAAGTGTAGCTCACGTATTCGCCTTGTCTAGGGGGGGCAGTCTTGAGGTCGCCCAGTCCCGGAGCCTCATCAAGAAGATGCGGATATTTCAAGAAAATCACGACCATGACTCCTCCAAGCAACCTGACGCCGACACGGGACGTAACATCAGGGTACCGTGGAAACAAGGTAACATAAAAAAGCATCCCAATGTGTTCTACGAAACTACCAATATTGCAAATACACCAGCTGTGGCATTTCTACATCGTACTCGTAAAGGTGCGTGACTATCAAGTATCAAGCGCATCAGAGCGCTACGCCAGAGCGCTCTTCTCCCGGTCGTTCCGTATCCGCGGCCTTGGAACCTCGCCGCTAATCGGCTCGAGTGTCGGTGCAAGCTTACCATATCGGAAAATAAAAACTCTTAGGAAACAGTACGTGGTTTCTATCCTTCCGTGCACAGTATAACACCGGTACTGCTGTAGTCTGTAACACGTTTGAAAAAAAGTATGTATAGTGGTATGTATACCCATTTTTAAGACCATTCGGTTTAAGACTTTCGGGTGGATAAGACTAGGTAAATCGGCTTGTCCCGATTTAAACCTGCGTGAGACCGGTTTGCCTCCTGTCCCCCAAACCCGGTCTTAACTCGGGAAAAAAACGCCTGTGCTACGGTGGTAAATCATCTGCCTGTTTTGGTGCGCGCACAGCGTACTACACGTACGTCAGCTGAGTTCAACCGATTGAATGGTTGATACTCAACTTTGCAAGCCGCGTGTCACGTCGGTCGCGCATGTTTGTAACAGCATGACAATGGCAACACGGCAAGATGATAACATCACAATATGACAATATGCTGAGGGACTACCCAATATATACATATACATATGGGAGGGATGGTGAAATTTTTCATATATATATATATTGGGGGGGGGTGAAATTTAATTAGTTCATACAATTTGAAGACATCAATTATTTTTGACGCTCAAGGGAGGCGATATGCTACAAGACAGGCAATACCTCACGACAGCGCCTTATTGCTACAGTAGGATGAAGCAACGTCGGTCGGTTGCGTTAAATCGCCGCTACCAAGTGATGAAGAGCAGGGCGATGAAGGTGCCTAACCAGCCAGCGTCCGTGAGGGCGAAGATAAGGAACGCAATGAAGATTACGAACAGTACCCATCCAGTGTTCGTAGCGATCGTTCATCCTAGCGAGATACAAGCTCCGTGGTCACCAACTTTTTAATACAATGCGATCAACGACCAACCAACGCCATGATATACGACTCGTAGGGAGGCTGGGGTACCGACCCAGCCAAAGCTCCCTGCCACAACCAACTGCTTACCACCCCACCCCAGTAAGACAGCAGTACAGTACTATTAATACTAGTATTGTATTTCCTAACTCCGGAAGGTCTGGATTTGAGCTGCCATGAAGCACTACGCTACGATCTACGACCAACCAACGCTACGCCGTAGGGAGACTGAGGTACTAACAAAAATAACAAAAACGTGAAAGTTGAAAGTTCTCACAGCAAGAGTAGGGCGGTGAAGGTGCCTAACCAACCAGCATCCGTGAGGGCGAAGTTAAGGAACGCGATGAAGATGATGAACACTGCCCTGGAAACAAGGGGCACCAAGCGAGCGACAGAATAGCGCGGGAAAGGGAAACATAAATATTTAGCAAGGGACCCATAGAAATACTTAGGATGAGGGTTAGGATAATAAACGGAAGCATACATATTCTTAGGGTTATATATCGTACTCAAGGTTAAAAGGGAAGCATAGAAATACTTCACAAGGGAATCATATAAATACTTTTCGATGGGGGTTAGGATTAGAAAGGGAAGGGTATACGAGTCGTATATAAAATATATTTAGGGTCCGGGTAGGATAAGCAAGGGGAGCACATAAATACATACAGGTTGAGTTAAGGGACGCAATGAAGATGACGAACAGTGCCCCGGGAACCCGCGGTACCAGGCGAGCGACAGAAAAGCCCGGGAAAGAGAAGCATTTAAATACGTACCAGGTGTGCTTCGGATTATTTGCGTCGATTTTTTTCTCCCTCGCAAAATGTAACCTGTAAGTGTCCTGTAAGTATTTCTATGGTTCCCTTTCCAATCCTAGCCCTAAGCAGTGTAAACTACCTCTTTCTCATGGCGTGTATTTTCCCCTTCTTATCCTTCCTGTCTAGGATGTGCAGCATAACAGTCTGCCGATACCGACACACTATTTCTGTGGAGACAAGTGATCTCTCTACACAACATCCCCCCACTATGACAATGCATGAGTTGGTATGCAAGTGATACGGGATGGTATACCGCAGCCCATGGTGCCGTTCCCTTTGCGTATTGGTACTGCGGTGCACGTACTATTTTGTACCTGGTACTTGTTTTTTCTTCCATCGGGATGCTTTTAGGCAATTTTTTGTGACCACCGGCTAGGTCACAGGGAAATGAGCTATTGATAGTGTGAGAACACCGTCATCATCATCACTGCACACCCCACACATCGCTATGCTGCTTGCCGTCGGTTGTTCTACTTTTCGTTTTTTGTGCTGCCACTAAGTGGCCGAAAAAAGCGTCTCAAATCCGGCAGTAAGGGAATAACTAATTCCGGTGGTAGACAGTTAGGAGCAGTAGGCAACCTTTACACTATAGCAGTACAACACATCACAGCACTGCAGGCAGTGCACTACCTGGTACAATATACTCCAGCGCCAGCAGCGCATACAGCACAAAATTATACAATCCATGTATTACCATAAAATATATTACCATAAAAGTACAGACTAGTGCGGTAGTCTATACAATACAGCATTACGATTCAGCACGATGCAACATATTTGACAGTAGTACCTGCCCATAGTGCGGTGTTGTATACCATACAGCATTGCAGCATATCATGCAATGCGATTTAATACATGAGCATACCTGTCCATATGGCCGTAAAGCAGTCCGAAGTACAGTAGTATACAATACATAAATAGTGCGGTATACAACACAGACAGTGCAGTATACAATACAGCAGTGCAGCATACCATGCATCACAGCACAAGGCACCTAATAAGGAACAGGGTAATAAAAAAGGAAGGCTGATATTTACGGGAATACGAAGTACTGTATCTATATTATGAAATGCTGCTATTCTGTCTGTCTGTGTTCGTGGCCTCGCCATCCAGAGCGTTTCAGCCCTGCCTCGCGGCATGGGTAGAGAGGGTGGGCGACACAACCAGCAGAACGCTTGGTCTCATGCCGTGCCGAGTCATGGCCGTCGCGTGTTGAGCATTGCTGACAACCCCAAGGACAGCGACTACCGACGGAACTGTAAGGGCCGTTTGAATTCTACACTTAATCCCCAATGATCCTTACATTTCCGTTCAGAGTGGTACATCACAGCACATCATAGAACACTACGAGAACAGTCTTCATGGTCTCGCGATCCAGACCATTTCAGCCCCGCCACGCGGCATGGGTAGAGAGGGTTGGGGACACAACCAGCAGAACACTAGGTCTCACGTCGCGCCGAGTCGTGGCTGCCGCGTGCTGAGCATTGCCGACAATCCCAAGGCAGTCCTCACAGCTATCGAGCCAGCCTTGCTGTCGGCTTAAGATTTTGAAGAACGATTCGAGCCGCTGATTGGCCTGTCAAATCCCTGCCAGAGGTCGCTGGCTCTCTTCTAGAAGGTTGGTGCTGAACAGGAGTATTCCAGCCATAGGGGCACGGAGATGCCGCTGCAACTAGGGAGGATAGGGTCCCATTCCCGGTTCAGAAATTCCTCCATATCTCCAAAATTCCCACCAACCGGGGACGAAAACGGCTATCCCTCGGGTCCACACCGCCCCACACGGTGCGGAAACCCCACCCCCATCGGCTGACTGATCGCTGATTAGCTTGGGCTCATGGAGCCAGCGGCACCCGGGGAAGGTAGCGTCCCATCCCCGGATCAGACATCCTTCCATACATCGACAACTCCAACACCCCGAGGATGAAAACGTTGATCCCCCGGGTCGATACCGCCGCGCACGGTGTGGAAACCCCACCCCCATCGGTTGATTGCTGATCGGCTGGGCCTAGGGGAGCCAGCGCGCATCGCGCGTTGCCCCTGGAGATAACGTCGAGGTCGCACCCGGGGACGATAACTTCCCATCCCCGGATCAGAAATCCTTCCGTAAATCTGCAGATTCAACACCCCGGGGACGAAAACGGTGATCCCCCGGGTCGATACAAACCCGCACGGCGTGGAAACCACACCACCCTCGGTCCGCTGATTGCTGATCGGCTGAGTCTAATGGATACTGGAGCCAGCGCGCGGCGAGAGTTGCCCCTCGGGGCAACGTCGAGGTCCCGCCGCACCCGGGGACAACTTCCTATCCCCGCATCAGAAGTTGTTCCATACATCCACAACTACAACACCCCGCGGACGAAAACGGTCATCCCCCGGGGTCAATACCGCCCCGCACGATGTGGAAACCCCACCCCCATCGGCTGATTGCCGATCGGCTGGGGCTCATGGAGGCAGCGAACGGCGAGAGTTGCCCCTCTCGGGACGATGTCGAGATCCCGCCGCGCCCGGGGAGGATAGGGTTCCATCCTCGGATCAGAAACCCTTCCATACATGTACAACTTCGACACCCCGGGGACGAAAACGGTCATCCCCCGGGTCGATACCGCCCCGCATGGAGTGGAAACCCCACCCCCCATCGGCTGATTGCTGATCGGCTGGGCCTAATGGAGATCAGAAATCCTCCCGTACGTCTGCAACTCCAACACCCCGGGGACGAAAATGGTGATCCTCTGGGTCGATACAAACCCGCACGGCGTGGAAACCCCACCACCCTCGGTCGGCTGATTGCTGATCGGCTGAGCCTAATGAAGCCAGCGCGCGGCGAGAGTTGCCCCTCGGGGCAACGTCGAGGTCCTGCCGCACCCGGGGACGATAACTTCCCATCTCCGCATCAGAAATCCTTCCATACACCCACAACTACAACACCCCGAGGACGAAAACAGCCATCCCCCGCTACGATACCGCCCCGCACGATGTGGAAACTCCACCCCCATCGGCTGATTGCTGATCGGCTGGGGCTCATGGAGGCAGCGCGCAGCGAGAAATGCCCCTTTCGGGACGACGTCGAGATTCCGCCGCGCCCGGGCAGGATAGGGTTCCATCCCCGGATCAGAAACTCTTCCATACATCTACAACTTCAATACCCCGGGGACGAAAACGGTCATCCCCCGGGTCGATACCGCCCCCACACGGTGTGGAAACCCCACCCCCATCGGCTGATTGCTGACCGGCTGGGCCTAATGGAGCCAGCGTGCGGTGAGTGTTGCTTCTCGGGACAACGTCGAGGTCCCGCCGCACCCGGGGACGATAACTTCCCATCCCCCTATCACAAATCCTTTCGTAAATCTGCAGATCCAACACCCCGGGGACGAAAACGGTCATCCCCCCGGTCGATACCGCCCCGCACCGTGTGGAAGCCCCACCCCCATCGGCTGATTGCTGATCGGCTGGGCCTAATGGAGCCAGCGTGCGGTGAGTGTAGCCTCTCGGGACAACGTCGAGGTCCCGCCGCACCCGGGGACGATAACTTCCCATCTCCCGATCAGAAATCCTTCCGTAAATCTGCAGATCCAACACCCCGGGGACGAAAACGGTGATCCCCCGGGTCGATACCGCCCCGCACGGTGTGGAAGCCCCAC
>JAYJMJ010000092.1:40155-51231 GCA_036873875.1 Laminaria ephemera
TTGTCGGGAACGAAGAGGGCTGGTCGTGGGTTGTCTCGATCTCGAGATCGAAGGTCAATCGTGGTTGTTGGACAACGTTGACCGAGGCTAGATGAAAATTGACGAATTGGGCCGCTTGATCAGAGAAGAGCCAGAAAAAAAATAAAATAATCAATTTTTCCGCATAGCGACCGTACGAGAAATCTTTCAGCAAACAATTCTAAAACAAAGTTTTGGAAACTTTTTTGCTAAGGATCGACTTGCCATAAGCGCCGGTCTAATAGTTGCAATATTTACTACGGTAGGGCGGTAGTTACTTCTAGGTCGTCATTTCCGTTACCGAAGACCAGGCACTTGGTGCCAAGATACTTGAACGGTTCTTTCCCCTTCTGCTTCAGGCCCTCCCACGAAATCTCAACCAACTATTTTTCTGTGTACAAGGCTGTTGCCTACACAGTAGACACCAATCCGGCAAGATAAACCGTAGATACACTATTAATATTTAATGCAGTAGTTGCAATGTGCATGTTTATATGTATATTGCGGTAGTTACCTCTAGATCGTCATCTCCGTTACCGAAGACCAGGCACTTGGAACCAAGAGACTTGAACGGCCCTTTCTCCCTCTCATTCAGGCCCTCCCACACAATTTCAACAAATTAATTCCCTGAGTAAAACCTACACAGTAGATAACTGATAGGCGAGATATACCATACCTACAGTATTAATACAGACTATAATAGTTGCAATATATACTGGGGGGCTTCTAGTAACCTCTACGTCGTCATCTCCGCTACCGTTACCGAAGACCAGGCACTTGGTGCCAAGAGATTTGAACGGCTTTTCCTCTCTCCGCTTCAGCCCCTCCTACGCAAGTTTAACAAATCACTTCTCTGTGCACAAGGCTGTTGCCTACCAGCACACAGTAAACAACTTACCGATGAGATATACCATACTTACGCGTACACCATCAATATTTAATATAAGTATTAAAATAGTTGCAATATCTGCTGTGGTATTTACAGTCACCTCTAGGTCGTCATCTCCGTTACCGAAGACCAGGCACTTGGTGCCAAGAGACTTGAACGGCTGTTTCTCCCTCTGATGCAAGCCCTCCCACGCAATCTCTCCGCTCGTCACAACATCCAGGATGCTGTCCTGCGGGTTTCGTTTCGTTTCGTGCGTGGTCGTCTCGTTTCGTGTTGTGTCGTTTCGTGTTCTTTATTTGGTTTGGTTTTGACTTGGTGCTAAGAGACTTAAATGGCTCTTCCTTCCTCTGATTCAGGCCCCCCTACGCAATCTCTCCGCTCGTCACATCATCCAGGATGATGTCCTGCGGTTTGCGTGTTTTCGTTTCGTGTGGTTTCGTTTCGTTTCGTGTGTTTTCGTTTCGTTTCGTGTGGTGTCTTTTCGTTTCGTGTAGTGTCGTTTCGTTTCGCGTTGTGTTGTGTATTTTCGTTTCGTTTGGGTTCGCTGCGTGTTGTGTCGTTTCGTGTTGCGGTGTTTCGTGCCTAGAGACTTGCACGGCTCTTCCTCTCTCTGGTTCAGGCCCTCCCACGCAATACTCCGCTCGTCACGACATCCAGGATGCTCTCCTGTGATTTCGTTTCGGTGTGCTTCGTTTATTTTCGTTTCGTTTCGTTTCGTTTCGTTTCGTTTCGTTTGTATGCGTTTCGTGTTGTTTCGTTTCGTTTCGTGTGGTGCCGTTTCGTTTCGTCTCGTTTCGTGTTGTGTTGCGGCGTTTCGTGTGTTTTGTTTGGTTGGGTTTTGGCTTGGTGCCAAAATGCTAAACGGCTCCTTCTCCCTCTGAGTTAAGCTCTCCCACGCAATCTGTCCGCTCGTCACGACATCCAGGATGCTGTCCTGCATTTTTCGTGTTTTCGTTTCGTGTGGTGTCATTTCGTTTCGTTTCGTGTGGTTTTTCGTTTCGTGTAGTGTCGTTTCGTTTGGTTTCGTTACGTGTTGTGTCGTTTTGTGTTGTGGCGTGTCGTGCCTAGACACTTGAACGGTTCTTCCTCCCTCTGGTTCAGGCCCTCCCACGCAATCTCTCCGCTCGTCACAACATCCAGGATGCTCTTCTGTGATTTCGTTTCGGTGTGCTTCGTTTGTTTTCGTTTCGTTTTGTTTCGTTTCGTTTGTCTGCGTTTTGTTTCATTTCGCATTGTTTCGTTTCATTTGGTGTGGTGTCGTTTCGTTTCGTTTCGATTCGTTTCGTGTTGTGTTGTGGCGTTTCGTGTGTTTTGTTTGGTTTGGTTTTGACTTGGTGGCAAAATACTAAACGGCTCTTTCTCCCTCTGATTCAGGCCCTTCCACGAGATCTCTCGGCTCGTCACAACATCCAGGATGCCGTCCTGCGGTTTTCGTTTCGGTGTGCTTCGTTTGTTTTCGCCTCGTTTCGTTTCGTTTCGTTTCGTGTTGTTTTGTATTGTTTGGTTTGGTTTTGGTTTGTTTCAATGAGAAATAGGTGAGGGCAATATGCGTGAAACGCGCCTTCCGGCTCCTGCTGTGTTTTGCGCAATATACGCCGGGGCCCTAATTATTGATGCCCTGCCCTACACTGTATCCCTACACTGTACTTCGTTTCGTATCGTAAACAAGCGATCACCAGCGCCGATTCGGACGCACCACGGGACAACCGGTACACATAGGTTTTTCAGCAGACACTGCATGCAGAGTTACCTAAGCATTTCAGTGCTGCAGGAAAATCAAGTGACTTCTGCCATTAGTCCGAACGGCGTGGCTACCGCAGACGTGGACTTAAGCCAGCGTGTGGCAGTCTGGAGATGGTCTAGTCCAGTGTTTGTCGCACTGCTGATTACGGCGAGCAGCCTTCCCGCCGCGATCGCTGCTATTTATACTCTAAATGTAACATTGTGATGCAGCGCCAACGATATGCGTTGGCGTGCTTTTACCCAGTGTACTGCTACATTACGACTCGCGTGCCTGATTTTTCGTGTCTCAACTTACGACTGGATCTCACAAAAAGAACAATTAAAACCATTGTGGAACGCACACACCAACGCCTAATGACAGCAAATCAGTTTTGTTGGGTTAGGGTTTGGTTGGGTTGGGTTGGACTTTCCTGCTTCCCACCAACGCACACAGTTGACAGTTCCAATATCCACCAGCGCGAGTTCCTAGCGGGAGCTGCACTATCTATATTTAGGTTTGGCGGTCGCACGAGGAGGTTGCCAATCATACACTAAAGTGAATACAAATGTGTTACCCACGGTGATAGCAGGTACAGTTAAGAATAATTAATTGGGCGAGAGCGGTGGTATTTGGTGTATTGTGTCAGCTTTTGAGTTCAGAACGAATTATGCATTGCACGCATATTGTCCGAAGGCAAACGAAAAAAATAATCGTAACACTACAATAACTATACCATTCTTGTAGCAAGAGAGTTAGTCCTCACCGTGGAAAATCCCATCTTCTTTAAGTTCCGGAACGCAGCGCTCTTCCGTTTCGAGGAATTGCTCAACAGCACCTGCCAGAGAACATCATCCGCGCACAGCAACGAAAAGCTTCAAATGAGCACTTAACCACTTTGCAACTGTGCTCACGTTTTACGGATATTTTACTTGGAAATAGTGTGGGATGGTATTTGCAGTAGTTAAAGGGTTAGCGCCTGCAACACCTTCCGCGACATGTCACATGCAGCTTCCATTTGGAGGAAATTATCAGCAGCATGTGCCAGAGAACATCGTCCGCGCACAACATCAAAACGTTTCACATGTGCCGTTATCGGTAGTCCATAGGTTGCGCCAGACTAGCAGTGCCATTTGGAGGAATTTATCAACAGCACCTGCCAGAGAACATCGTCCGCGCACAACATCAAAACGTTTCACATGTGCCGTTATCGGTAGTCCATAGGCTGCGCCAGACTAGTATTGCAAACTGAACACCAAGGGAACAACTACTGCGGAGTGTTCCATCTTAACCTGCTTAGACCGTTGCTAATGGCAAGGCGATGTTGCTCAAAAAAGTTACCAAACTTGTTTTTCGAGTATATTGCTGAAAAGATTTTCGTACCGTTGCTATGGGGAAAAAACGATTAAAACGTATTTTCCTAGTTTTTTTTGTCAGGCGGCGCAACTTGTCAATTTTCAACAAGACCCAGTCGACGTTGTCCAACAACCACGATTGGCCTTCGATCTCGAGATAGACATAGCCCACGGCCAACCCACTTCGTTCCGCACAAGGCCACATGGGTGTAGGTGACAGCGCCGAAGAGTTCATGTTGATCTATGCCATAGGGAGCGAGAGGTTGTCCGCATTGTCCTGTGGTATTCCATCAAATCTGCTCAAAATTAATGTTTTTGCCCGTTTGGGAGCGATCGAGAGGGTTTGTCTCTGTTTTCCACACACCAGCCGCCAAACGTATTTTTAACAGAAGCCTGGTTGGAGCCCGCCACACATCGCCGGCCGTAGTGTGAGCACTGTACGCCAAGGGTGGGTCGCAGTCTCTAACGAGCTCGCCACGTTCAGCTCTCACGACGCTGTCGTTGATTTCGTCGAACGAAGTGTGTAGAGCATACGAAATCTCGCCGCTTCAAATCCAAGACTTGCTTGAGAATTTCTCAAGAAGATGCTGCCCAAGATTGCCGCCAGGAATCCATTTTTCTGAAAAAATGGAAAGTTCCAAAAAAACTTCATAAAAAAATGGGCCCATAGGCAACCGCACAGGAATGGTTTGGCTGGTATCTTCGAAATTTAAACTTGTGCAACATCGCCTTGCCATTAGCAACGGTCTTAGAACTGCACAACTTTTTCGGGGACAATTACTTGGAATCGGGGTAGGACTATTATTACAGTATTACAGTAGTATTACAGTAGTATTACAGTAGTGATCCTTTGCCTTGTCAGAGTTACGCCTTGGACGGATATTTCAAACGCCGTCCATACAAAGAAAACCTGCTGTTCCATCATCGGCCGAACGGGTTTGCGGACAGCTATAAGGCATGCTGTGCGCCACCCAGCTCCACGGCCTCACGGGAGAAGCCACCTTCCGCTATCTCCCTTACTACAGTTTTTGTCATAGCCCCCCCCTCCCTCTGATCATATGGAGCGATATCACAAAGTTAACTTATATACATGCATCTTTACATTCCGGAATATCCAAATCGTGCTTACCTTCTGGACCAGATGGAGAACGTTGCAAGCGCCATCACCCGAAGCTGTCGCAATATCGGGGTGCTGGCAGAGCTATGCGACTACTCGTAATGTCATGCCAGTTGGTCCGTGTATTGTATGTGCAAAGGTATACCTGTATGAATTTCAGGACGAAGATCTCCAAGTGGGCGGGCTACATGATGATAGACTGCTATTCAATATTCTCAGCTGAACATTCTCTAAGGTCTGCAAGCACCTACAATCTTCTTCCCAGCTGCTGCGAGGCGATCGATGCATTCCACAGCTCCAGGATATGGCAGCTTTCCGTCGTGCATCACGCCCCATTGGTCTGGATCGACACAGTGCACGTCAAGGTGGAAGGTACAGCAACAGTACAACATACCTGGTAAGTCATAAAATAGTAAAAGAGGGAATTGTTGCCGTATGTTATATACCAGATACGTATGGTGATAATATACTACCAAAACGGAAGCCTGAGAGAGCCCTACAAAAATCCCCCAAGAAAATGCCGCGTTTCTAGAAAGTACACAACTTGTACAATCCCTGGTATCTCGTGCTACTCTTAATACTGCAAACTGCTACTGCTATTGCTCCTGCTACGGCTCCTGCTGCTGCTTCTGCTACTACTGCTACTGCTACTGTTAGTGCTACTTCTATTGCTACTACTGCTGCTCTTGCCGCTGTTGCTGCTGCTGCCACCGCTACTGCTACTGCTAGTGCTGCTGCTGCTACTAGCACTCCTACTGTTGCTGCCACTGCTACTGCTACTGCTACGGCTTGTGCTGCTACTGCTATTGCCTCTGCTATTGCTACTGCTGCTACTACTCGCACTACTACTGCTACTGCTACTGCTATTGCTACTACTCGTACTCCGACCCCCACTCCTACTGCTTCTGCTACTGCTATTGCTACTGCTACTGCTACTGCTGTTATACTATTGCTACGGCCACGGCTACTGTTACTGCCTCCGCTACAGCTACTGCTACTGCTACTCCTGCTGACACTACCGTACTGCTACTACTGCTATTGCTGCTACTGCTGCTACTGCTACTACTACAGCCACTCGTACTGCTGCAGGTACTGCTACTGCTACTGCTACTGCTACTGCTATTTCTCCTACAACTACTACTGCTATTGTTGCCACTGCTACTGCTACTACTATACTGCTACTCCTGCTGCTACTGCTATTGCTTCTGCTGCCGTTCTTGCCTTTGCTACGTACTGCTACTGCTATTTCTACTGCTACTGCTACTGCTTCTGCTGCCGCTATTGCTTCTGCTATGTACTGCTACTGCTACTGTTACTGCTACTCGACTGCTACAGGTACTGCTACTGCTACTGCTACATCTACAACTACAACTGCTACTGCTGCCGCTGCTACTGCTACTACTATACTGCAACTCCTGCTGCTGCTACTGCTACTGCTACTACAGTACTATACTGCTACTCCTGCTGCTGCTGCTGCTGCTACTGCTACTGCTATGAATACTGCTACTGCTAACTGCTATTGCTACTGCTATCGCTGCCGCTATTGCTTCTGCTGCGTACTGCTATTAATAGTGCTACTGCTATTGCTACTGCTACTCCTAATTCTACTGCTGCTACTCGTACTGCTCCTGCTACTGCTACTCGAACTGCTATGCACCAGGTACGTATCATACCTGCACTTCTACATACTGCTGCTACTATCCTACTGCCACAACCACCATAGTACGGGGAATGCCTCAAGCTGACCGTAAGACACGCACCACAGACACGAACAAACACCTCACCTATGAGGAAGGAATCATACTGTGATACCACTTCACCGAGCCCTTCCATTGCCTTCACAGCACCTGGAGCACCAGCAGGATCATCTCGATCAGTTGCAGCGGTTTTTGAATGCCCAAGCTCAGTCAACGCCGACATTGCTGGCAGAAACTCCCGAGTTAAATGATGCACGGTCACAAAAGCTTCAGCCCAGGACAACAGGCTAAGGCACACGAGCACCACCTGTGGCACAGCAGAAGAGAACATCAACCTTCTCATTGCTCACAGCGAAAGTACACAAAATGTTCAAAATAGGAGTTCGTATAGATTTCGGAAGCTTTATCAAACGGGATTGTAAGTATAAATACCAGAGTTGAAACCGTTTTTTCACGAGGAGGAACAAGGAGCCATAGCACGAGGGCACGACGCACGATCCCCGCACTGCCCGGCTCTAGCCACTGGTCTGCGCCTATTCAAGGGCCGCTATCACTGGCTGTCAACAATGATTGGGTGACTATAACTAGTTGCTGGTACAAGCGGCGTCACTTATGTATATACGAAACGGCATATCAAGCCCATTTTTTTTCGCTTTTTGCGAGCTCGAACCACCGGCAGACGCTACGCCTGCTCGCTGCTGAGCCTCGGCTATAGCCTCGGCATGGTGTCGCCTCACCGCTCACTCAAGCTCGCATCAGCTGCTCACCAACCTGCCACGACGAACCCACCGCTATCTACGATGGAGCTATCTCACGTTGAAGCCCAGCAAGGCTCAACAGGACAACAGGAACGTCGGTTCAAGCCAGCCCCTTCATCGTCGGAAGTCACGCCGCTTATGAGCTCGTCCCGACCACCGCTGCCGAAGGGGCAAGGCCGAGGCACCTCCTCCAAGCAGCATCAACGGCCGAGGTCTCAAGTGTTGTCAAGGTGCTTGGATGGTTTATTGGAGGGCTTGTATGCCAGAGGAAGAAATAAGGGATCTCTGTGGTACTCGGTTAAAGCGTTCTCTACTGCGGCGGCTGTGGTGTTGGTTCTCGTCATCGCGCTGCAAAACTTGGTGAGAGCTCGTATCATACACAGATAGACAGCACAGCAGGAAACGGTTTCCAAGCAAGCGCAGTAATGTATTGACCGTATCGCCGACATGTTTTTAGTATTGATCTCACCAGAATCATGTTCCCAGAATAGACAATCGTCTTAGCTATCGGTGTCTACGAGTACGAGTACGATTACTACACTGCTATGGCTGAATCATACCTGGTACCTGGTACTGGTACCTGGGTACATGTCCAACAGCAGCACGAAATACCATGGTAGCTATTCGGAAGGTTGAAGGTTAATAAAGCCTCTCGGGAAAGCACTCCAAGGACACATCAAAGCCGTCGCCTCTCAATGGGCTCTCTCTCTTACATACCGACGTATAGCAGTACCATAGAAGCACACCCGACTCTGGCCAGTTAGGGTCCTACCGTCGACAGCACCACGAAGACCAGCTTGTTTATGTTGTACTTGGAAGTATATACCCGACTGCATACGTAAACTTTATGTGCACGGACTTTGCAGTCCAAGGAGAATCGCGACTTCTACGTAAACGCGCAATGCGTCTACTCGTATACCTGGTATAGGAATACGTACCCGTATAACCATGACTGTCAGTAGCGATTTTTTCAGGACATCGACGACCACTATTGAGGCCTGTTTATGTCCGCCTGCACCGCTTGGCAGTGTTGTAGTTGTTTCTACAGTACCATCCAAAAGTACTGTCTGATACCAACTGGTGAAGACGCCCCCGATCGCACCATGATACACTACGTACGCAATCAGTAGTTATTTTTCACAAACTCTCTGACACGGCGTGGACATACACGAGCATTCGTATATACATACACTCGTAGCATGCACATACACGAGTATTCGTATATACATACCGGTACACTCGTAGCAGCGGCCGGTATAGACCGTACAACCTATAGTCTGTACTCGTATCTTAATTGTAGTGACTGGCATACTCGTACGTACGAGTAGCTAATAGTGGCCGGTATAAACCGTGCAACTGCTGTATACTTTAAATACGAGTATATAGATTGTAGCGGCCGGTATGTACCGTACAGCTAAACCGACCAAATTTGACCGAGATTGCGAAATCGCGTGTAGTCTGTATTTGTGACAGCTCAAAGGTAAATTACACAACACGTCCGTTGGTCCTATATTTCATACCAGTACCATGAGGTTTGGGTGTTATTCCTTGATTCCACATGCCAGCACACATGGAACCGCCCCGCAAATTAGCAGGCCACCCAAGTATATAACGATGGTATAATTGTCGCTGTGACTAGGAACTCGCGTAGCAGGCGTAGCAGGATTTTCGTAACTGGCGTCAACTTGTGTGCGCTCTGTCCGGTCGGCGGGGGCGGCGGACGTATAATCCGGCTTCAGCGATCTCGAAAGAGGCGCCCATTTTTTGGCACCGTGTAAACTAGAAACTCGCCTTTGCTCGTATTGACACTTTTGAGCCAATCCGTTCCTTCACAGGGAAACACCAAACCGATGCTGCCATCAAACAGTGGGCCGGCGGTCGGTGCATCCTCGCCACTCAGGTGCAGTGCCCGCGGTTTCGGGAAAAACTATTTGGAATTAATGTGGGAGGGGTTTTGTAAATCTAATGTTCTGCGGTTCTCAAGGGGTTTAGTTGTGTATCTCGTTTACCTGTGCACACCATGTGCCGCACTAACTGCAAGCGGTTTGTACGAATACGATGGTATTGCACTCGAACGCTTACGTTTTTTTACCGATTCGGGACTCTACTGTCAATATGACATCAGTTTTTTCGCGAACTAGTCGGTGACTTATAGTCAGCCAATTCACAGCCCTACATGTATCGCAGTAAAACTAATACCTGGTACCTGGTAATGGTGTACCCGCTTCGTTGCTCGTTGTACCCATGACAGGTCTGGCAGCCTAGCTGTCGTCGACGAATTCCCCGCCGATTCAGTACGGGGTGCATTGACCACTGCATCAGCTGCCGGTTCTGCTTTGCGACAGCTTCGAAGCGGCCCACCAAGGCCGTCGGTCGAGAATACCATCGTGCAAACTCGTTCTCTTGGCGACGACAACAAACAAATCGTGACGGTAGAAACGTCGCCTAAAAAGGCGAGAGTAGCCTACCTTCTCATGACCAGTGGGATCGAAGAGCTGCACAAAACCAAGCGGCTGCTTAAGGTGTGTTTCTTCCTTCCTGTTTGTTTTTTCTCCATTTTCTTTATTTTCTCTTTTGCTCCTCTGAT
The DNA here is from genome assembly GCA_036873875.1 of Laminaria ephemera. NCBI lineage: Eukaryota > Phaeophyceae > Laminariales > Laminariaceae > Laminaria > Laminaria ephemera. Next base: position 50,297 of record JAYJMJ010000092.1, read on the forward strand.
CTGCGCATCATTTGGTTTCCTTGGTGGTGTGCGGTGCAATGTAGTCGGTTTCAGCTGCGAGTCTTAAAAACGCACCTGGTATGCACTAGTGTAGGCCATCGTGCAAACGCGCTCTCTTGGCGACGACAATAGACAAAAATCGTTACCGCAGAAGCTTCGCCCAAAAGGGCGAGGGTGGCCTACCTTATCATGAGCAGTGGGATCGAAGAGCTGCAGAAAAGCAATCGGCTGCTTAAGGTACAGGCTACGATGGGGGTACTGTACTTCTTTTTGGTTTTTTGACCAAACTATTTCTGAGTGATTGGGCTTCTCAACTGATGAACTACTTAATGATAGTATCGTTGGAATAGCATTTGTGTCAAAACAATATTATATAGATACATACCTAGTGGGATTGTTGATCGGGTAGCACTTTCGTTTTTTCTCAGTTTTTTTTTTTGTGAGGTGTACAGTTCCACAAGTGACGTGCCTTAGAGGAGTCAGTTGCACCCCTCCCGTGTCAACTAGAAATACTCGATACGAGGTACTCGCAGCAGTGAGAAGGACTGGGGTGGGTTGCATTGATTCCCGGGGTGGGTCTCCTCAGTTCGATGCCGCTGTTCGCCGAAACGCTCCCGAGCGACGTCATACCTTACCCTTTTTACACTCCAAAAACCACCCCACTCTAATTTCAAGTAATTTGTCCCCAAGAAGGTGGTTGCAGTTCTCAAGGGGTTGAGTAAGGCGCCCAGCATCCGTCTGGTTGTGTCTTCTTCGCCGTGCACATTAATTCATGCGCAGTTCCGTAGCGTACACCACGCGCTAGCGGCAAGTTGCACGTTTCTGCGTCTTGGTTGGGCTTCGGCGACGAGCTTTTCCACTGTTTTGGGGGGGGGGGGGGGGGGGGGGGGGGGGGGGGGGGGGGGGGGGGGGGGGGGGGGGGGGGGGGGGGGGGG
>JAYJMJ010000092.1:66244-79568 GCA_036873875.1 Laminaria ephemera
ATTACTACTACTACTACTACTACTACTACTACTACTACTACTACTACTGCTACCACCACTACTACTACTATTACTACTACTCGTAGTAGTAGTAGTAGTTCCTAGTACCAGTACTACCACTAGTACTACTACTACTAGTACGACTACTACTAGTACTACTACTACTACTACTACTACTACTACCAGTAGTACTAGTAGTACTAGTACTAGTAGTAGCAGACGGTGCTGAAAGTATCACTTGCTGCGTGCTGTGCTTCTTCCTTTTTACTGTTGCTGCTGCGCTACTACCACGTACTGCTGGTGCTAGTGCTGTACAGCGCTATTTTTTGCTACTGCTACCTCAGCAAAGGATTGCGGTGATGGGGGCTCGAAAAAGAAACCACACGAACCGCAGGGGCAGCAAGCAACTATGGATGAGAGACCAGAACCCCAAATCGCTTGCGCCAAGAAGGGGCGCTGCTTCTGCTGCTTCTGCAGATCACCACCTCTCTATCATCTTCCGTCTACAGCAGTATCTATGCCTATTACTAAGAAGCCCCGTAGATTCCCGGGTGGTTGCGTTGACCGATAGGCAAGGAAAGAACCCTCTACGACAAGCAGATACTTTCGTGGAGAATCAAGCAGAGCAAGCTCTGGTTGGTCGTCGAGACGCTCCTCGCCTCGGCTCCTCCTGATGCTCGGGGTATTATGTGCTTCTTAACGAAATAATCACACCGAATACCGCAGTTAGACAGGAAGATTTTCAGATACCTGGCACGATACAATTTATGACGTATTATATGATATCGACCCTTCTACGAACTGTTCCCGAAACCCTTCCTCCACCTACTTTCCTGATATCATATCTTCATCTTGCGTCGCCCCCTTTGCTTCGCTTCGACCTATGCGTAGAGCCACACACTCCGAAGGGACATCTTGAAAATACTATAAAAGGAGGTAATTTGGTTGTTTAATTTAATATGGGATTAAATTTGGTTAATAAACTACTGATATGTTCGGGATTGAGGTGGATGAAATGTATTAAACGCACAAGTATTTAAAGGGGCCGTGAGAAGCAATACAAATAACATAAATAACATATAAGGGGGGTGATGTAATGTAATGAACTAATTAAATATGGGACATCTATTTTGGATTAATTATGTATTTTTGGGATTCGGGGAGACAAAACGATTGGCGACTTACTTATCTGTGCAGGTGGTCAACTGCGGTTCTCCTTGCGATCTGTCCCTCAACAGCTCCCCCGAACGAGCCATCGCTCCAAGCTCCGATTGGACGTCGCTATCTCGATTGCCGTTGCGACCATCTCGCACTCCCAGCTGCACGTGTCCGACGACCCGTTGTCCCGTGGTTTCACAAACTGACTCCTCACCAGCAGGATATCTGTCGGGTAGCTGGTATCAGAGGAATGCAGATACACACAGGGAGCTAGTTGTGTGCCAAAGGAGGTAATAAACGTGGTTTGTTAAGCAAAGGTAAGAGTACTTGGCGTGCAAAGGTAACAGTACTTGTAGCGTTCTACCAGGTATGCTGAAAAAGCGATAGGGTACCATAGCCAAGAAAAGGGAAATCCGTAAACCTGGAATGCTCTTGTCAATATTTTCTCAAGGGTCGAGCTGGAGTGGTAACTACACAGTCGACATCATACCTGCAGTAGTGCAATCTTGTGAAACAAAGTAGCTATTAACATGAATAACCCTTTCACTACTGCAAAAAAACATCCAAACACAATTTCAGGTATTTTCCCCCCACAAATGCCGGTGCAATTCTGGAAGGGTTCACGTCGAGCACGGAAGTGGGAGTAATAATTGTGTCACTCCGAGGGAAGACATCGCTTCGGTAGGCTGTCACACACATATAATGTAGCTATTAATACTACAGTAGCTGTAACCGCATTCGTACACAAAATGCAATGCTTCACTCGGTAGACATATTTCTGCTGCACAAGAAACGGTTAGGAGCGCAAACCAAAAATCCTTACGAACTTCCTGACCTGCGAACCGAAGATGCTGGAGTAGTCGCCATAAGCGCTGCTGAGCCCCCGAAACCCCTGCACGTACTGTCGCACATCTTCGTCTTTACCTCCATCCGGGGTAGCGATACTCGGGGTACCGATCGTGGGGTTTCCAGTTCTTACTTGAGGAGCACCTTCAACCGCACGTGGAACGTTCGAAACCTTCTCCTGTCTTGAATCGTTCTCGCTCTGGGCGCTCTGCCTGGAAGAATGCACAGCAAGAGATGTAGCACTAGCGGGGGCGCAAGCAGTTGCCTCTCTTGCATCGACAGTAGGCAGAACCATCGGTATTCCAGCGGCGAGGCCAGTGCCCGCGTACTTTCCTTCATCTTGAGTCCTTACGGTGTTCCCCTCAACTGCGCTACTGTTGCTGTCGGACTCCTTGGTGGCTTCTTCTCGAGTTCTTGCTACATTTCCCTCAATTGCACTACTGTTGATGATATCGGATGCCGAGGTGGCCTTCCGCAAGCAAAACTCCGCTTTGTCCGCCGACACACTGGCGGAAGCTCTGTTTGCCTCCCGAAGTTTTTGGAGTTTTTCCGCACGCCTGGCGGCCGCTCTCAGTAAGCGTTTTCGGATAAACGCCTGCGGTGTCCCGCCGTCGCAATGTCCGGTGGACAGTAGCCTGGATTGACAGAGCAGCAATTGAAGTATCAGAAGACTGACCTAGACATAGTGCTACATACCAGGTAGTCACGTACGCTTCACCAGCTCCACTGGACAGTAACATGGATTGACATAGCAGGAATTGAAGCATGATAAGACATGCCTAGGGGTAGAGTTACATAGTCACATACGATCAGAGTTGACATGGAAGCCGGAGGGAGCGCCCGCAGCGCTGGGTTGCGAGTGCAATGGAGTCAAATTGATGTACGACATGTATGAAAATACGTGGAAGTTTGGTGAGCTCAATGTATATTTTTATCCATCCGCCGGAGGATAAAAAAACAAAAAAACAAAATCAGAGTAACGGCTGTCACACACACTCAGAGGAACGGCGTTCTTAAAAACGGTTAGTGCCATGGTAATAACATACAGTAGTGCACAGATCGAACATATAATATCCCTATTCACGATCTATGTCTTTCAGGGCAGATATATCCCTGATCTACATGATATGCATGGCGTATAGATCATGTTGCCGGGTGAAAGCCGGGTTACCTGATTGATCTAGCGCATGTTTCTGTTCTACACGGATCCTGCACAACATACCACGACGACATATATAGGATGTAGGTGACCTAGATGATCTAGATGATCCAGATGATCTAGATGATCTAGATGATCTAGATGATGTGTCCGATACGTGCAGTAGTGACATGATCCTTCGTGCGACATTAGGTGATATACGAAGTCCGAGATGACCACGTCACAACTGCTACGATAGGGGTATTTGGGTATTGATACCAGTAACACTTTCCCGCAGAACGATTTTGGATTGGACTAACGGGGTTCCTTTAACTGAGGAACTACCCCATATCGCTGGAATAGCATTGGTATTTTGCAATATTACTGGTTATGTACCTAGGCCATGGGATTGTTCACCGGGTTGAAAATCATTTTTGCTCAAAGTCAATGTTTTGGGTGAGGCAGAGAGTTTTTCAGGTGAGGAGCCCCAGAAAAAGATGGTGCTACCCCTATCGCAGCATGCTTAGGTAATACCAGTACGCTACTGTAGTGCCATGCTTCTTCGTGTGCCGTTAGGTTGGATACGTACCATATACTTGCAAATAGATGAAAAAAAACAAGAATTAGGCAGCGTCAAGCAATGCAGGTCGGCACAGGCTGCGAGCCCCACAGCTGACTATTGCAGGAAGCAACTCGCTGTTTGTGTCGGAACAGCAGCATTGCTCGAGCGTCAAAGAGAACTATTTCTGGGGAACTACCACGAGCGCGATTAGTAGATTAATGTACTGGTGCAAGTCGAGATATTCCGTTACTCGGCCACCGCAGGATCCATAGTGCTGATAAACAGTGTCCGTTGAACACCGTCGCGTCTCTAATAGGGTATTGCGCACCCGATCTGTACCTGAGGCTATCATTGCCCAAGTTATAACTGCTACCATCGACATTTTTGTTCAAACGCCCGAGTCGTCGAATATAAGGGACGATACACACAAATCCGGACTGTGATAGTGTCACGTCTACCATACGTGACGGCCGACATGTTTCTACCCGGTTTTTATTTAATTAAATAAAAGATCACAAGAATTTCAGCCTTGTACAACGACCGAAACAAGGCAGCACTTGCAGTCAGAGGCCAGGTCACCAACCTTGAACCCAGCCCACTTACGTGTACACGTCGACACCTGGCACATTGTTCAGGTCTCCTGCAAGCACCATCGGGACGGAATGGTAGTTGTCTCCGAAGCGCTGACGAAGAAACGCCTCCAGTCGTGCGACAAAAACTTCAGTCTGAGCTAGACGGATAGCCGCCCTGTTGCGGAATCGGGAGCGTGGCAGGAGGTCCATGATCAACGAGCACACTTGTAGTGGTGTTTTCTAGTTGAAGGTGCACGTGGGTCAAGCAGAACCGATCGATCGCGGTATGCTCAATTGTTCAAATACGCAAACTGAAAACAAACCCTGCCAAGTTCTATGACATGTCGACTTTTTTTCACTAGCTGAGGTTGTTTGGACCAGGTGGCTAAACAAAATAACCACACCAAAGCGCATCCTTTTGAACAATTACGTATCTACAGTAGGTACGATCTTGCAACGTCACCTCATGCGACACCAACGAATACTGGATATGTCTGACAGTCCCGGACATCACAGAACGCACGACACGCGGCGACGTCGGACAAGGAATCATTTCCTGATATCATGACCGATTGCGTTTTGGGTAGCTCTTCATGAACGAATTATGATTGCAGCAAAATTGTCGACGCGTCTTGGAGAATGCCCTGTGAGCAAAAAAACTACTTTATACGAAGTAGGTCATCAAGCATGATTGCGGGGAACACATGTCGGATCCACAACTAGCTTGAACATTTGCACATTGGCAGAGTAACGCTTTGGTTTCAAGACAATGGCGCGACCCATGAAAAACTAGTTAGTGGTACATATTGTCTTGGTCACACGGCCATTCTGCTAGGAACTTACTGCAACCGCTTCCGGCTTCTCTTCCTGGCGCGTGCATTGCAGACCTCTCACCCATCTGGATGCCAATAGAGATGTGTCGTGGCCACGCAGACCACACCCGACGCCGCAGCTTCTCCCTGGTCTACCGTTTCAGCTGGTGCTACCCCTTCTATGCCGACATCTCGTTTGTCCCGTCCTACTATATGAGCGTCATCATGCATGGGCTGCTCGTTTTCAGCGTCCGCAGGGTGAAGCTGGCGCCGTCGATCCTGAAGTAACACGAAGGACCCAACCCCCTGAAAAAGATCTCGGCCGAAATCGCAAGAATCCGACGCCAGCAGGCGGAACACCTGCTCATCGCAATTGGGTGGGGTCAGTGAGGACACAAAGAGGTGCCCATATCAAATTGTGTGGGGACAAACAAGACGCCGACAGGGACATTGAAGCCCCCGGACGCCATCTGTTCATACAAGTACTTGTAGAAAGGATTAGGCTAGTGGCACGAAAAATCCAATCCCCAGGAAAATATCTCCGCCAAAATCGCAAGCATCCGACACGAGAAGGCGGAACACCTGCCCATAGCAATTGGGTGGGGGTAATGAGACGCCGACAGGGACGATGAAGCCTTCAGAATAACACCTATCAACAGGATTACCGTCCAAAGTCAGAAGCAACCAGACCCGTACGAACCAGAAGCAAAACGTCGAGCCCGTAGGCGCCCTGACGCTTTCCACACATGTCGACAAATGATCAAATCGCGCAAAATGTATGCACCTCTGCATGCAATTTGGTAGACAAATCGACACTCCCAAGAACAGAGCTAGTGTCAAACTGGGCGGAATCGAACCTTGGCATCGAAGAGTACCGCGACGCCGTGACCGTCCTTGTTGCCCTTGCGCCTCTTGTAAACGCCTTCAAATCGTGTTCCCTGAACGCATGAAATATAGATGGGGGCCAACAAGGGCAGATGACGCAGCAGAGGGGGTACTTTATCGATGATCTGGCGCAAAGTATCACATACAGCTTGCAAAGATGAGTTTAGACGAAATCCTCGATTTCACAGCTGAAGCGTAGTTCCACTTTCTATAGAAATATTAAACAGATTGGCTTTTATCCTTGTGCAATTAGGGGATTTCGAAACACGCAACCTGTTATTGGGATGCGACGTAGCATTCCGAGAGTGCAAGGGTCACCATGTGGCCCACCATTTGAGTCAGTACATGAGTACCAGTGCATTTGAAGTAGAGGCCGAGGCAACTATTGTAGCACGAACGTCTGGTAATAACTGTGCATGTTACACTGCCTGTACCAGGTAAATCACGCTGACATGCGAAACAGAGACTTAGGAACGCATCACGGACATATATCACTACTCGACCAGAGTAGAAATGAGCATTCTTCACTCACAGCCTCTATTTTGCTGAAGATGCTCTGTGGCTGTAAAACAGCACGACCAGTCACCGTTGAAACTGCTACTGACGCTCAACATCTCGGACTCCGTCGCATACACACACGTGGGCTCGTCGTGTTCGACAGCCGCTCACTACAATAGGGGTACACCCTTATTTTCGGAGGCTCGTCATTTGAGGAGGCCCATTCGGAACCCAGAAACGGACTGTGATAAAATACCAATGTGCAACCCCATGAACAATCCCATGGCCTAGGTATACAACCAGTATACGCAGTAAAGATCCAACAGCATTAGATAGTTCCTCACTCGAGGAGCCCCGTCGGACAGACATACTGTACTTTGGCCTAGTGTAAAAGAACTACAGTACCCCCATCGTAGCACACGTCGACAAAAACAAATCATGCAAATCAGGGATCTGGCGCCTTCGTACAAGTGGTTCGACATCGACAGGGGTGGCACGTTTTGGTGAAAACGCTTCTGGTTCACACGGCTTCACACGGGTCGACACGGCTCCGGAACTACCGTACCTGACAATGTTGGAATACCATTTGTGTGCTGCAGCTTTTTCCGTGAAGTGTCTAGGCCGTGTGATCGTTCATCGGGTTGCACTTTCGCATTTTGTCAAAAGTCAAAAGTCACTACGGTACGGTACGGAGCTCCTCAAGTGGGGAGCCTCCGAAACTTTGGCATGCACCTCTACCGTAGCATGCGTGGCGTTTCTCCTCACCTCTCCTCACCTCTCCTCACCTCTCCTCACCTGCGACTGGCCTTTCTCGACCAGGCTGTTCAAGATCTTCTTGTACGAATCGCACTCCTGCAGGCAGATGATGTCAGCACCGTAGCGGCAAACCTCATCCCGCACCTAAAACGTTGCCCAAATCGGAATTATGGTGAACACAAGGTTGGTTCCCCTTCGGCCTTCGGGACGTGGTTGGCTTGTAAGCCCGGGGGTGCCCCAAGCTGGAAACGGGAACGAGGCGTTCCTACCTACGAGCAATGCCAGGTATAACATAAAAGAAGCTCTTGAAAACTAAAGAAAATAAAACTAGCGACTGCGCAAGTAACCGGGCGTCACGTTTTGCTCACGTTTGTCCGAAGGCGCCACTGTTCGAGCTGTTTAAGTATTGGCGAACCGGCGTCGTCTAAGACCCATGCTTGCACTCACCCCCACATGCAGTGGGAAAGGGGGAAATCCATATAACTGACACACCATAGGCAACGAGGAGGGCTATTCATAGGATTCGCAACCAATTCCTCTGTACTGTTTCACGGTTCGCTGCATTAATGTTGCATACCAGTATACGCTAACAACAATGTGATGGATTTCGGAAATAAAGGATAAAACTTGCAACCCAAATAAGTGCAAGTACTCAACTATGATAAACGACCACAGTGGTGATGCTACCATGTACGGTTATGTTCTCATTTGGAGTAATCATTATGATACACGTGATGCTTGCCGTATACCGTTATGTTTCATCTACAGCAGAGTAATAACTATTATAGACGACCACAGCAGTGATGCTAGCCATATACCGTAACATACACCTGGTACATACACATTATATTCCGTATATATTTATATACGATGTATATTATTTTCATCCTCTCACCAGCGACGACGAGGACACCTGCCTGCCTTGTCCTCAGTATTAAAAGTGAAAGGTATCTCTTTCGACTACACAGTCCATCTTAATCTTACCCTCGGCCATCGGACGTTTTTCCTGAGCTGTCCTTTGGGCACGTACGTGAACATCTTAGAGCTCGCCATCGACTGCGCCAGCATGTTGAAGCTGCCAAACAGAGAAATATCAAGGGCAAATGTCAAATTGGCACAGTAGAGCTTAATGCTTACCGCATATTCGTGGTGAAGGCACACTGCGTACGAGACGAAGGGGAGTATCCCTACAGTGGCTCATTGTGTTTGATTGGGTTAAGGGTCTGGATCAGATACCATTCTAAGTGTATGCTGTATGCTGTATGTTATATGATGTATGTTGTATGTTGTATGATGTATGTTGTATGCTGTATTGTGACCATTTCCTCGAACAAGTGGTAAGGTACCTTCGAAGAGCACGACATGCAAACAGTGCCAGCATGTCGAAGCTGACATACAGGGAAGCACCAAGGACAATGTACGGCTATGAATTGGCTGACTCTAAGTCGCCGATTAGTTCGTAGGTGGCTAGGTATTGCAGTTTGTTGTGTGCGGGAATATGCGATGTCCTGCGTGTTTGCATCCGACTGGCGAGTTGATGGCTCGACGTGTGGTGTTTTACTCCGCCACCCGATGATACACATAATGACATACGTGACAACTGGCCGTGACGTCCAGCCAAGTCACAACTCTATCAAGACAGTAGTGCATGGCGAAATGGCACGACATGCAAACAGCTCCAGCACGTTGAAGCTGCCAAAGAGGGAAGCACCAAGGGCAAATGGCGAAATAACACCACGAACGAAACAGGATTGTCGTTCGTTTCCATCAGCATGTTACATGCACGCTACTGTCATGTACCGATGACATCTTAACGGTTGCAACCAGCCGGACCCCACAGCGATTCGCCCATCGGGCGGCAAAATGACATACCAAGTATGCAGATCCATTTCAATGACGAAGTGCTGGGCACGGGAATGCCCGAGATGCGCAGTTTTCACTTCATCATCACCTCATGACCCTAAAGGAGTCAGACCCTGCCATAACCGAGATGCGTACAGTGTTTTTCACGCCATCACCACTTCATGATTCTGAAGGTATCGGACCCTGCAATAACCAAGATGCGTATTTTTCATGCCTTGCCGACCTCATGACTCCAAAGTCATCGAAATCTGCCCGAGCCGAGATGCGTATGTTTCACGCAATCCTCATCTCATGACTCGAAAGGAATCGTACCGTGCCATAATCGATGCGCATTTCGTAAGCCATCATCACCTCATGACTCTACAGGAATCGGACCCTGCCATAACCGAGATGCGTACAGTGTTTTTCACGCCATCATCACTTGATCATTCTAAAGGTATGGGACCCTGCAATAACCGAGATGCGTATTTTTGACGCCTTGCTGACCTTGCTGTAATCACCTCATGACTCTAAAGCCATCGAACTCCGCCAGAGCCGAGATGCGTACAGTGCTTTTGCACGCCGTCATCACTTCATCCTTCTAAAGGAATCGAACCGTGCAATAACCGAGATGCGTATTTTTCACGCCATCATAGCCTCATGACTCTAAAGGACTCGCGCCCTGCCTTTACCGACATGCGTATTTTTCACGCCAGTATCATCTCATAAAATTGGACGCGCAACGACCGAGATGAGTACGTTTCACGTCGTCATCGCCTCATGACCCTACAGGAACCGGACCCTATGAACCGAGATGCGTATTTAATTACCTCACGACTCTAAAGGAATCGGACCCTGCCAAGATCGAGCTACATATTTCTCACGCCATCATCACCTCGTCGCTCTAAAGGAATTGGGGACAGCCATAACCGAGAAGCGTATTTTTCACGCCATCATCCCCTCATTTTACCCTATTGGAATCGGACCATTGAATAACCGACATGCGTATTTTGCACGCCTTCAGACGCATGCTACGGTGAGAGTGCACTACCGTACTGGTTTCTCAGCTTTCTCACGTGAGGGGTTCTGTACCTTATGAAAGTACAACCCGAGGAACAACCCCTTGCCCTAACAAAATAAGAGGCATCGGTATTCCAACGATACTATTAGTAAGTAGTTTTGTCAGTTCAGGAGCCCCGTCGCTCAGGAACATTTTTGCCAAAAGCCAAAAAGAGGTACAGTACCCCTATATGGTAGCACACATCATCGTCACCTCATCACCCTGAACGAGTCGGGCTCTTCCTCGTCTTCGGTGGCGGGCAAAGCCTCCAAGGTTCTTTCGAGTTTTGTGTCGTGCACTTGACCGTCCGAGTTACTGCCGTCCGGGTTACCCCAAGGGATCTCCCATTTCCTTGTTTTACCCCTGTCTTGAGGATCGACAAGCACAGAAAAAACACGGATCAGCAACATTATCAACGATCGTCAGTAAAAACCTTACCGTAGAGCTCTGGACCGGTAGCGTAAATGGCGTCTCGACTAAACAACACGTACAATCATTAGTCGGCTTCATGCAATCTGAGTCGACACTTCTGCTTTCCCGCTTCATGGTGCAGAATTTGTGGCTATAATGCCCCTTATTCACCCATGCAAGTGGCTTCAGAGACAATTCTGCCGTCGGAATTTCACAAACCCCGTGTCTGCTGTCCTCTGTCGTGTAACATGGTATTTCTTTCCGTCTCTAGCCGTTTTCTCCTATCGCCGCCGAAATACAGAATGTATAAGTACATGTAGCAGAGTTTATGCCCGACTCTTAACATTTATTTCATACAGATGCAGCGATAAAAGGCGAGCAGGCTAGCATCAAGCAAGAGGCGAAAGTATCGACAAAAAGAGAGCATGCCAGCAGTATAACCAGGAAGATAATCTAACCTTTTCTCATATAGATGAGATACGGATTACAAGCTGTGCACGGCGTAGCAGAAACTGAAGCATGCAGCCAGAGCAAAAGCAGCATGGCAGCAGTACAACAATCCCACACCTGCAGCAGCTGCGGCAACAGCCGTACAGCCAGGAAGATTTCCATAACCTTTTTATCATATCGCCGCGATACGGATAACAAGCTGTGCACGTTGTTAATCAATACATGCATACACTTTGTGTTGATCTTACGTTTCGGGGCGAGGTGCAGGGTCACGCAATCCTCGTGTCTCCTGCACGTACTCTCGCTACAGAGTAGTGCTGATACCATACTCCTATTTGATAGGGCTGCTGTGCTACCGCCCTTGATGTACTACCACTACTTCTGCTGCTGCTGCTGTTGCTGCTATCGTGCACTGGTATTACACATCCAGACAGCACGCTTCATGTATGTATTTTTGGGTTGATCGTATAATCCGGCCGGCGTGCGGGGCGGAGCGGCCCGCCCCGTTGGCAACCCCATGCCTGATATTGCTGTGCAACACTAAAAGCACCCACAGCAGTAGGTACTGGTGCGAGTATTTTTATTTTATTTATATTTAAATCTCACTTTTACTTTCCAGCTTCTGGACAAGCCGTGGTCACAGATGTCGTCCTTTCTCCCTCCCGGCACGTGCCTTCGTTTTTATTGCGCAGAGGGTTCAGCATTCCCAACGCTCGTCGATTTTGATTGAAGTTTGCTAACTCACGCTCTCGCGCTTTCCGCAAGTCATATTTTTGCACAAGTAAAGTCCCTACGAGCACGAGCATGCACTCGGAGGGGCTCGAACCAGCGAAATCGACTTTAGTGGTTACGAGGTTAAAACTAGACCATCGGGGACGCCGACTGGTACGAGTATACAATGCACTGTACGCAGACTGCCAGCGGTGCTGTATCTCTTTCCTTTTTATATAAAAAAAAATACACAACAGCTGGGAGATCTAGGATTTCGTCGAAACTTATCTTTGCAAGCTGTGAGTGATACTCCGATCGCGCGTGTTACGGGTTGTGTATGTCCTCATGGAGGATATCTCTTTCATTTTATCGCATTCAACGCTTATCAATTGACCCCCTTATCAACAACAAAATCCTCCTTTCTCTTTCACGTGTCCCACCCACACATCCACAGTAGTATACCTGGTACTCTATCATACCTGGTATGACAGCAGTGTCACTGGGACCGGCGTGCATAGCTGCTCGTATATGCCCGCGCGCGGTAACTCGTATGGGTGTAGTTGGACATGAAGAACGGGATGTACCCAGTACGCCAAATGGTACCGTACCCAGAACGCCAATTGATACATACGAGTACCACTACTGCTGTACCAGGCACCTGGTACTCGTATGATACCAGGTACGAGTGTGTTTTGTTCAAGAGCTTTCAGAACTGCATGTACGTCTTCCGAGGAAGTGACGAGGTAAAGCCATTGACATCTGACACAATCGTACTGCTCTTCAAGCACCCACCTCTACCACGTATACTCGCTACGAAATCCTCAGCACTGACCGACATTTGACCCAGCAGTAGATGTTGCAGCAGGTGTTGCAACAGGTGTAGCAGAGAGAGCAGCAGCGGTGCAAGACGAAGCAACGCGAGTATTGGAGAGTGCCACTGTGAAGCATGGGACTGCAGCTATTCTGCTGCGACGACAAGCGTACCCTGAGGCCACAGAACCGCGGCATAATGCCATAGCCATCAGCGATAGAGGGTGCAATGCGCGCGCCGACCGCACTTTCATCTTCCACAAGTCCGCACTGACATACCAGAGGTGCTTCTCGCCAACATCCCTTTTTTTTATTGTCATCGTCCCAAACATGACACGAAGGGAGTTCCACTTGGGAAATACCACTCTGTCCAGGTATATTAGCTACAAATGGGCTTTTGGGGTCATATTTTTCGCTTCAGGATCGTAATAAGGTTTTCGTTTTTTGAACTGTGTTCGCCATGAGTTAGAGCAGCTGGGAAGCCCAAAGACGACAAGATAGACCAACATGTCTACCTCACACCTGTCGACATCAGCAAGGCACACGGAGGCCGCCTTGCGTCCGATAGTGCTGTGGCAAGGCACATCGTTTTTTTGGATTTTTTTTTTTGGGACTGGATTCGGAAGTTTCTCCCCGAACCAAAACGCCAATAAAAAAAGTCCAACTCCAATTTGTGCACCCTGGACAATCGATCAAAGTTGGACCCTTTTCACAGCCACAAGCGAGGCGCACGAGTCGCAGTGAGTAGCGAGCATCACTACTGCTGCAGGTCATGAGCTCTGCTGGTGCTGGTGCTGGTGCTGGTGCCGGAGG
>JAYJMJ010000096.1:21280-33550 GCA_036873875.1 Laminaria ephemera
GAGTGGCATCGTGGGACCTGCTTAGTAGAGGGACCTGCTGGAGGTTACCCGTACCAGGGTACCTTAGTCTTATCAAAACGGCATGTAACGCAGAAGTAACAAGCACATAGTGACTTAGTTGAATTTCGAGATTCAATGAAATTCGATGTGTTAACGCATCGAGGGGTCGTTTTAGATATTATACCCATTACAGCAGTAATAGTTAGCCATCTATTATATCCTGGATAACACAGGGTATCTGGTAGTACGTACATACAGCAACAGCATAGCGCCATGCGTGTTGTAGTATAGCTGTAGTAGTAGGTAGCCCCCTAAGTACATACCAGTACCTAGCTTGGTAATGTATGTGGTACCTGGTACCGGTATATGATACACAGCAGTGCTGTCGTGTTTGATCTACGCATGTGTCATACGTAGATCTGATCTGGACTGTCGCGTTCAGTACCCTTGAGACCGGTAGAACAATATTATCGTAGGGTCCAGACTCCAGAACAAAATACTGCTGGGTCATCATTACGCGAATGCGAGTTTCTAATCTTGACGGCCAAACATTATGACAGCCAAAAAATAGGGTGCCTGTCAAAATTGGGTGAGGCCTAACCCTAACCCTAACCCTAACCCTAACCCCAACCCTAACCCAGGCCAAGACTCATACCTGAGCGCGGCTTCGCCGCGCGTTTTGGCAAAACTGAGAAAAACGTGCGGACCACCTCAAAAATCCAAATATATTTATTTGGTACTTTATCTGGTACGATTTGTGGGTTGAGAATACCGCAAAGGCTACTGTTTAGGTCCGTCCCCGGTTTTTGGCCCGTCGATAAAAATCCCACAAAAGGGTTACAACAAGCACCAGAGCATGCACAACACCGGCACAGTGCCACAGACGTGTCGGCCTGAGCGCGCACACAGCAGTGCATCGAATGGGCACCACCCGAACAGCGTGCTGCTGGCTGCGCTGGGTGCTGCTGGTCGACGGCGGAGCGGCGCTAGGCGCGTGGTGTGGTGGTGGTGGTGGTGTGGTGGTGGTGTTTCTTTTTTCCCTTTTTGTTTCACAGCAGAATAAGGAGCAGTAGTACCTCGTGTCAGGTCTAGCAACCAGCACAACAGCCTGCTGCTGGCTGCTGCTGGCTTTGCGGGCTGCTGCTGCTGCTACTGCTGCTGCTGCTGCTGCTGTGTTCACATACAAGTTCACTTAACTGTGACATGCGTAAAGCCTCTCGATAACAATAGCAGGTCGTGTCTTGTCCGGTCATCAGCAAGCAGCAAGCGAGTCTACCAAGCGTGCACATCAGCCACGACGAGCTCACACATGCGCATACCACAAGCTAAAAGACCAACCCAGTAACCCAAAATCGGCACATTCGCCCGTGGGGACACCGAGTCGTGAAAACTACTGCGAACAGTCCAACTTCACCCTCGTCGAAAGACTTTATTTTACCTCAACTCGAAATATGTCGCCCGCGGGTTGGTTGTTCTACCCAACAGTTTCAAACGCAATGTCATGTCTAATGTGCATTTGACCTTCGGCCGTTTCTGTGATGAACAAGGAGCGAAGCAAACAAATAAAAAAATCGAGAGGTTTCCCCTACTACGGTAGGAGTGAAATAAGCGGACACGAACGAACGCACTTTTGTTGAATATCGGTCTG
Source organism: Laminaria ephemera (assembly GCA_036873875.1). NCBI lineage: Eukaryota > Phaeophyceae > Laminariales > Laminariaceae > Laminaria > Laminaria ephemera. The sequence continues at coordinate 22,929 of JAYJMJ010000096.1, forward strand.
GGAGATACCTTTTTCGGGCTGTGCCCTCTATAAAGGAATCAGCCGAGGCGGTACTGTTAGGTATACGCGCACTGTTTAAGCGCAATCGCCAATCTGTGAATAGTGAACTAAAGATTTACTATTATAGTGTCGGGAGTGCAGAAGGTTTTGAAGAAAACACAAAACTGGGGCTGCTCGTTCTTGGAATCGGATCGTATCGGGCGACGACAACTTCAAAAGCGATAGGTTCGCTGTTGCCATGCGGTCAATTTGGCAAGGCTGCCGAACAGTTCGGCAAGGAGGAAGTGTCAGAAACGTTTGCGAAACAAACTGGAGGTTATCGCTGCCTCAGCTCAAACGCACTGCTCTCCTATGGAGCTCCCTTATGACCCTGCGCCCGCTCATGTAGTTATGTATGTATGCACTCTCTTCATCGATACCCATCTAGTATTAAATTGTATTTACCAACAAAAACGTGTCGAGAGCTCTACGAAAATCGCAGACGTACCTCTTGTACTTACTAAGTGACCGCTGTCCAACAGCGTATGGTGTTGCTAATCACCACCCTGCCCACCCCTCCGATAATTCTACCACTAATATGTAGGTGGGGTACCATGTATCGTTTTGTACATTTGTGTACGGGAATCACCGTGCGGGTGAGCATACAGAGAGACGTCACGCCTAACGCAGCATCTACCACTTCCAGTACAGAACCAGCAACAAAACAAAAACATCCGCGCAACACGAGAACAACAGGAGGCCATGTACCTCTGGGACACAAACAAACAAACAACGCCTTACTCGCCATCAACACGCTTTCGAGGCTAACAAAGCCGTAGCTCTACCGACAGCCCGATCGCATTACAAGTAGTGGTCCCTCTATAGTGCCGATATGTGCCAGCCGGAAGTACCGGCACTATAATGGTAACCGGCACTACTCCGCATACTTCACTATCAAGACTGGTTGTTCCCATCTGTGCCAAGCGATTTCACAGGCACCATAGCGGGCAACCAGCACTACTCAACCGGCTAGAGGGACCTCTACTGTACTTGCAATTTCGCCTGAGACCCCCGCCTGCTATGACGGCGGCGTGAGCACAGAGCACCCAATGTCCGGCCAAATACTATGCTACTCTAATTGTAAATATGATAACTCGGTTTCTGCCGCGGACTACGGGAAAACACCGAAAAAAAAACAGCGAGACGCCATGTCATGTCTCCCCGCCCGGCGCAGTCAATACAGTGCTGGGCCTGATCACAACCGAACACAGCACGTCCAATCCAAACGCAAACAGCACCCGACTTGTCCCTGCTCGAGCCTACAAGAAAGCAGCACTATGCCGGCCTCCGCCACTGGTGCACGCTCTAGTGATACATGCTCTACTGAACAACGCACTCACCTACTGAAGAACGTCCTCAAGTGGTAAGGAAATTCGATCCCGTTGCGCGCTACAGCCACAGCACACCGCATGCACAGCAGTAGTGCACGACAGACGACAGAGTACACATTTGCGCCTCTACCGTCAGCGCCCTGACATCAAATGCAATAGCCACACCGTCTGCACCCACCATATCTACGCGAAATCGCCCCAAAAATCCGGTGTTTTCTGTCACCCTAGCTCGAGATTCGGTGGCATCCCCTGTCCCCAGGTGCAGCAACGTTACCCAACCACATCCACTTAGACCACGACCGCTTTCACGCAGCAACACGCTTAGTCACCCAAGACGAACATTAAACCTTAGTTGGCGCGTGAGCCAAAACAAGATAGTAAATCACGCATCCGTCCCCGCTCTCTCGCGAACCCTAACCAAAGCTAAGGTTCCAATACGCGGTCGAAGATGACCCGCAGAAAAGCGAGGGGCATATACTGTAGGAAAAACGTCAAAACAAACTGAACGCAAACGCTCCATGACCGTACAACGAACAAGCTATGATTAGAGCTGCCGAACATGCTGTCATGGCGACCGATTGACGGCACAAAGCAGACGCCATGATTCGACATAGCACCAGAGATGATTAAAAAATAATAATGAATCGTTCACACGCGACAACGGAACTTTCCTGCTTCTACATCTGCCACACAGCATAGACTCCTCCCCCCCCCGCCCCCAACCACTCGCCCGAATAGTCGACAGCAAGCACCCACACGCACATCACACAAAACGTACGAAAGTATGAGAGTACAAGGCATCCGCACGACTGCCTGTAGCGGGCGTGCCTACGAACTGAAACAGCAATAAAAAAAACTATAAAACAAAGATAAAATCACAGCATGAACGGCATCGCCGGTACAAGCCAGAGAGGGGCCGCGGCGAACGACACGCACGGAGCGAAGCGCCACGGATCGCCATCGCGCGGAGCCCGCCCGACCCGACCCGACTCCTCCAAGTCGGAGGGATGGCCCGGTTTCAGCCGTGGGGAGGGAGGGGGGAGCACAAGCTCTTCCCCACCTGAAGCAAAATCCTCGATGGACCTGACAAAATCGTTATTGTTCATTGTCTACTCGAGACCGTACGCCCGCGCCTGCTGGTGGAAGACGTCGACCGCGTGCTCGTACAAGACCAAGTCGAGCTGCATGTACTTCTTTATGTCCGAGTTGGTCCACGCCTCCACCAAGGACGCCGCTTTCTGCTCCGAGTACATTCGGTCCACGTTTTTGCTGCCCTCGCTGCCGTACTGCTTGTGCCAATCCACCACGGGCATGTCCAGCGCCGCGTCAAAAAGAGACAGCGTCGTATTAAACTCCTCCAAGATGCCGACGGTATACCGGTCGCGGAGCAAGTCTTGCACCGGCTGCAGCATCTCATACATGGCCACGTCCGGAATCTCGACGTACTCGGACGTCCTAGCCTGATCATCCAGGTACATCTTGAGCAGGTACCAACCGGGAATCTTCCTAACCTCCTCGATCTCTGAAGGCAACTTTTTTCTGACAGCGTCGGTTCGCGAGTACTCCATGACGTCATCGGCGGGCACCAGACTTAGCGCGAACTGCCTCATCGCAAAGTTCCCCCAATGCTTCGCGAAGGTAGCCAGATCAACCTCTCTGGCACTCACAACCTCCGACGCGCAAGCGATATCCCGAGGCGCCTCCTTGCAGTAGTAGTACGCGGAGACCATGCGCGAGATCGGATGTCTGAACATGGTGAACCACTGACACTTTTCGTCGACGGCGGTCGAGCGTCGCAACGCCTCCGGGTAGCCCCCGGTCATGACGTTCCACTGCTCACCACCCGTCAGCTTCTCCCCGAACGTCTGGAGGAAGTTATCTCCCAGCTTCCAGCGCTCGGAGTCGTAGATAAAGTACCTCGGGCCCCAGCTTTTGTGAAGGATCTCTTTCACCGTCGACCCGCCGCACTTCTGGAGGTGCATGAAAATCCAGCACTTGTCGCTGATCGGCACCGCGGTTTCCAAAGTCGGGGTGGTATCTGCCGCGGCCGAGCGAAAGTTGCCGTCGCGAGAGCTCAGGAGGGGTAGGAAGACTCCGCAAAGTAGTCGGAGTAGATTGATCGTCGAAAAGGAAGGCGGTAACCTTGCGAAGGCCATGCTCTGTCGACGTGCCCTGCGTGATTTTGGAGGAATGAGGGTGGGGGGGGGGGTGGGGGGATGGATAAGATCTTGGAAATAGAGTACAGAGGAAAAAAAAAAAAAACATCGAATGCTGCAGACTACAATGGCGGGATACCATATAGACCTTGCGGTATGAGGGGGTTATTTGAAGGCAATATCCTAACTGCGCACCTGGTGTTTTCGGAGGGATGGCGTCGTGGGGCGATTAGCGGGGTCTTCAAAACGAATCAGAGATTAAAAATGTGAAACCACGCCATGCACTATTTTCAGGGGGAACATAGTAATCAGGACTAAGTATGGTTAGTAAAAAGAGGGGGATATATAGGTTTTTGTGTGTATCGTGGGTTCTGATTACTATGGTACTCCGTAATAGCTGTACTCATGGTCCGACGACTAGTGAAGCTCGGCAGCTAGGAGCAACAGGCGGAAAAACGGGCTGACACCGCAGCACCGAGAGGCAGACGGACGGTCTAACTTCGGACGACTTAACACCAACAACATAAAAAATACCGTTACAACAGCAGCAGCACCTGTGACCTGTTGTATGTGTACGATACGGTATACTGTACTGGTGGTACCAGGTACAGTAGACGGTAGATAAATGAATTAAAATAGTTTGCAGCACATTCACGTGCATTCCGACAAAGTATCATAGAGGAGCACTCCATTCTTAGACCCATGCATTCTTGATCTACGTTACACCAAAATATACCGGTATGATAAACCGGTTACCCACCATTATTTATGAAAGCCGCTACAAGGCCAGAGCAGAATATCCATGATGACCCAGAACATTCGTCCAAACAGTCCTGATTGGAGGAGCATGATAATTAGGAGACTTAAGACGCATCACATTGCATGCTTCCCGTGATAAAACGGAAGATAAATGTGAAGATGCCTTCTCGTACTTCGCATATTTGACCCGTCCATTTTTGTTCATCCTCATCCCCCGCAGCCCTTATTAATAGAATGCCGTATAAATGCTGTACGCGGCCATCGTCATGTGCATAGTTCGCATGACGATGACGATTCGACATTTGGTGAGCAGCAGCAAAAAGATGATCTAACCGCGACGTGGAAGACCATACTACATAATACTCGCCCGCTCGCCCGTGGTCAGCTGCATGACACAATGACACAACAATGCGAGCTGCGTATGCATATGCGTATGCTTCATAGATGATACTATAATAGATGCAGTATGATAACAACGATACAACAAGGAGGGAAACTCCGTCCGTATCCCGATTGCTCCGGAAATAGTCTACAGGTCGCTTCGTTGAACACATCGTCCCACATGTCGGACAGATCAGACCCCTATTCGTGGTCTGTGCTCTTCAGGGCAGACAGATCTCTCGTCTATATGATCTGCATGACCGACAGCTCATGTTTCCGGGTGAGAACCGGGTGATCTGAACGATCTAGCACATGTTTCCTCGGTTGGATCTGTACTACACAGATCCCGAACAACATACCGGACAGATCACATCTAGATCAGATAATATATAGGATCTAGATGATCTACATGATCTAGATCGTAATCTGTCTGACGTGTGTTCCGACTGGCGTCTAAGGGAACAAGTAAACCGTAAGCCGCCACATGCAATAAAACAGGCCTATTTCTCTCGACCGAACGAGCCATTATATACCACTATAACACCACCAGGTACCAGGTACGTAATGTTGTTTAGTTTATAGAAGTATTCACACTGTACACGTCGGTGGGGATTAGTTTTCGAGCGCACATTATAGCTTATCTTTCCCAAGAGAAATTCGTTAACCCTCCGCCCAGTAATCAGAGCTGCTGGAGGTAGCTACTTCGCGCCCGTACACCAACCCTTGACAAGATAAAACATCAACAGCACCACCCCCCGCCCCCCCCTTGCGCCCGAACGGGTCTGTTTCGCTCTTCAATCTTTCACACAGTGCCCGTGCCGACCATGGCATTATTATTATTATTATTATTATTATGTTTGCCCTCCGACAATGTAGCGTAGATGCCGTTCCGATATAAATCGAATATCCTTCCGCCGAGCAGTAGTATCTCCATGACTCTGCCTACTATTTCCCAAATTCCCTTCCCCACATCTTTGCATTTCTAGCTGTATAATATCCTATTCCTCATCAATATTCCATCCCCAGGTCATTAGCCGCAGTCCTCCGGCTTCTCCCTCCCCTTCCCCTAGCGGCCTGGCGGTCCATTAGGGCTTACTGTGCATTGTGCACGCGGACAATCGGGAATTCGCCTAAATTTTGGGGACCCAAAATACAACGGTTCCGATATAAATCGAATATCCTTCCGCCGAGCAGTAGTATCTCCTATGACTCTCTGCCTACTATTTCCCAATTTCCCTTCCCCACATCTTTGCATTTTTAGCTGCATAATACCCTAGTCCTCATCAATATTCCATCCCCAGGTCATTAGCCGCAGTCCTCCGGCTTCTTCCTCCCTTCCCCTAGCGGCCTGGCGGTCCATTAGGGCTTTTATCCGTGCATTGTGCACGCGGACAATCGGGAATCCGGCTAAATTTTGGGACCCAAATACAACGACCACAAACAATGACAAGTTGCCATGGTAGGGGTAGGGGTGCACCCAAATATATTCCGAGGCTCTTCACATTAGGAGCTCTAAACCTCACCCAAAAACAGAATTGGAGCAAAAAAATGAAAATGTATTAACAGTCCCATGGCCTACGTATACAACGAAAGCTCTAAACCCCACCCAAAAAACTGGATTTGAGAAAAAAAATGAACACGTGTTAACAGAGTCCCATGGCCTAGGTATACAACCAACACCTACTAAACACACTAGTTACTATTCGTAGGGTCAGCAAATCTGCAGCATGTACTTCACACACGTACAAGTAGTCGTATCATGCTGCGAGCGTGGTGCGCAACTCTTAGCAGTGTAGGTTCTACCGTTTTTCCGGCATGATACACCAGTACTACCCGGGGAAGCGACAAAAAGAGAAAACGGCACCACACACCAAAAAGGTCAGAATAAAAAGCAAACCGGATCGCTGTCATCATAAGACGATTTTTCGCTTAATTCGTCTTGTGATCACAGCGATCCGGTGTGTTTTTCATTCTTACTTTTTTTGTTGTGTGGTGTCGTTCTCTCGTTCTGTCGCGTGCCCCTGGCACTACTGCTGTACATGTATCACCCGTAGACCTGGCGTTGCCGGGTTACAATACGCGTGGCGGCTGCTATAACCGTCACTATTAGTACTATAAAAGTCATTTTTCGTATCTGCGCTGTCTACACATTAACCCTTTGCTCTACTACAAAATTTGCCCCAACACAAAACTCAAGGAACTTGCCGCGAAAAACATGACTACAAGTCCAACGGGGTTTTAAGTTATAAACCGCATCTCAAGTCCTACGCCTAGAACGGCTCGAATAAAGTTAAACAGAGGATATGATCTTACACGGTTAGTTCAGGCCTTCTGCGAGATCATGGAGCAGCCGAGGGGGCTCCAGTAAAAGAGGCCACGGAGCAACCGCCGTATAACACCCAAGATCACACAACCCCAGAGATGAATTCGCGCGATTGCTTTCTCCAAAACCAGGGGGGCGCACACGACGAAAATGGCGGCGTGGGAAAGATCTCATCCCAGCGAGATGTTTTCGTAGACACATCGCTCGGTGTTTGCACCCGCCCCAATCTCGAGGCAACCAGCTTGGAAAATTGACCAATGGGTGTGTGTGCTATCTTGCGTGTTTTACGGCAACAACTGGCATGTCCCTGCCCGGATTAAAAAAAAAAATACAACAGAGTTGAGTAGAAACCAGAAAGGCGGTTGAAACGGTTGATGAGGCCACGAAGCAACTGGCGTGTCTGATAAGCATGGATTCGAAAAATAAAAAAAAACACTGGTTCGTGGGAGTGCTCGTAAGCAACCAGGAACGATTGATGACTTGATGCTGCCAACGCCGAACTTGAGACCAGGCAAGCGGCCCACCCGACAACGGAACCGCTGCCTCCCAACTAAATACCCTGGGTATATATGATACTGGTACATGATACATGCCACCCAACAGACCACTTAATAGGTTACATGTATGACATGTCTTGCCTGCAGTCTGCAAGTCCGCAGAAGGTGAAACGTAAAACAGGAAGCGCGAGTGTTGTTGCTGGTGTATTTGGTATTCAGTGCGCTGGGTGGAGTGACATCTTCACAAACTGATAAACTAACACCTGCTGCTTGCTGTGCTGGCTGTGGCAGAAGGACAGCAAGCTGGGACTGTGAAGCGCCCTGGGCATAACTCCCGACACAACACGCCAGCTCATGGTTTCATGGACTGGACACAGCAAGACATGGCTACAGCAGCAGCCGGCTTCTTGGCTTGAGAGCACGAGCGAGAATCAGGGGCGGTTACTGCTGTCTGTACGAGCACGACTGTTTCGGTCACGGGTCGGAGCAGGGAAGCTTTGTAGTGCCGTGGCGTGTTTCGTACCTGGTACCAGGTATTTGTTTACAACAGTGGCGTGGTACCCATTTTAAGCCCACCCATGACACGCCAATTTAGGTGGTCTCACCTCTACTATGGTCTTAACAGGTATATTTTACTACTGAAAAAAATATTCCTATACCAGGTACTAAATTCCAAGTAGGTTTTGTTTCGTGACAAGCCGATCTACCTGTTCTTATCTCCCGAAAAGTCTTAAAACCCGATGGTGTTAAGATGGACACATCACTACTGTACCTGGTAGTCTGATTAGAAACTAATCATCGAGATACGGGTTTCCAAAACATGTTTTCGGCATTGGTGAACAGTCCCGCGCACGCGCGGTGTTTGTGTGTGTGTGACGTTCACAATTATTACTACCCATCGGCATCCAGTACGTCCAGTGTCCGTGCCGATTCTTCGTGCTGCTTACGTAAGTGAGATACAAGCTCTGTAGTCACAAACTACGAAACAGAGAGAGATATATACATCGAAGTGCAACAGGAAACTCACAGCCTTTTAGACGTAGTTTTCAGGCTACTGTATGCCAGAAGCGAGGGTTTTCGACTCTCCACATGTTCTGGTGTGACCAACCTGAAAAACTGATACCGGTATGTTTTTACACTGATATGTTGCAACATCGCACCAGCCGACAAATGCCTGTACCTGCTTGTCTCTAAGAGCTGCAGGTTTCTCGGGCGGTGCTTGGGAATCACTAATAAAACATTCTAGGCACGATTGGTTCGGGCTTTCTGACAAGATAAACTTCCAACTACGATGCCACTCAACCGGTCGAACTCACAGCTGACGAATTTAAAATAGTACCTGGTATATAAAAAACTACGATACGCCAAAAACAAACAATTTCAGAGTCGCAGATTCGGCCAATCCTACCATCCGACGACGGACGATTTCAGTGTAGCACTCATCTCAAAACACCGCAAAAAAATGGCAAGTGCTCGGTCCGCGACTTTCGGACACTGCTGTTGTGGCGTGTGTGCAAGCCATCCGTATCCTCGGGTCATTTTCAAACAGGCCTGTGTCTTGTGTTCCTCCATTTGTCCGTTTTGTTAACCCTGATACCACTGCAAAAAAGTATCCCACACTCAATCCAAGTGATTTGTCCCCAAAAACGTGGACGTATCATAATAGCTATACAGGGGTTAAGCGCCGTCCTCGAGCCACACCGCTCTACATGGTAGCTCACTATTACGGGGGGTCGTAGAAATCAGGACCTACGAAAAACACAAAAAAACCTACCATATATTCCCCCGATTTTTACTAACCATATTTCGTCTTGATTACTATGTTCCCCCGTAATAGCAGGTGGGGGGAACCTCCCTTACCCGGCATAGACTACAAGATTCCGTACTGAACTTGGGCCCACCTTAACATGCGGATTATTTCCGTTACCCTTTCGGAACCCAGATTTAGCAACCGAAAAAGTGAGAAGTGCGGTGTGGTGTTGTCAACCTTCTGGGAAGAGCGTGCAACAGCAGTATTCATAGCAAAGCGTAACAGTCCCTTAGTCCGAACAACAAAACAGGAATGGGTGTTTTATTCACAAACCGACGGAATTACTTTTCCAGGTCATGGGCTCCATTTCCGACGGAAGGACCTTTATGATCCCTTTATGATCGGAGGCAAGGAGGAGAGAATATGGTGCACACTCTCGCGAGGCTGCAAGCTTCACGCGCATAGCTGCGAGTATAGCAGAGGCACACGAGCGGACCGCACGACACTGCCCGCTGCCGATTAATAAGCCTACAGTAGGTAGTAGAGGCTATTAATATTACTAGTCTACTGTTGTGGTTTCTATGGTATCATGCTGCACGGGTGCCGTACATCTCCTTCTGTCGCACTTTGGGCGCATCCCCTGTTACCTACCAGGTATCCCCCTCTGAACTTTCCAAGGGGTTAAGGAAACACTACACTCTAACTTCCTTGCCAAAAACAAGAGTATGACCATACTAAAACGTGCCATATACCCTTATTCTAAAACCTTGACACATGCCCCGATAAAAAAAGCAGGCGGAGATCGGGGGGGGGAAAGCCCCTTCTAAAAACCTACCTGGCTATTCGAGTATATATTAAACAAAAAAGCTTGGAAAAAAAGAGGGGATGGAGACGAAAAAGTCCGACCCGCGATCTTAACTGGGTCAAGCCCCAAAAAATCATAAAGTGGTATGATAATATACCAGATACTTTACAAACAAATACTTGTATTACGATTCTATTACCAAAGGCTGTTTCGTCCCTTTTTGAGTTTTTTATGGAGGCTTTTACAAAAAGCACGACCCAACCCAACCCCAACCTCAACCCCAACCCCAACCCCAACCCCAACCCCAACCGTAACGTAACCTAAGGATATCCCAAAACACGACCCGAGCGTGGCTTCGCTGCGCGCTTGGCGGTGTTTTGGCATTTCCTGAACAGCAATGTGCGGACCATCGCAAAAATCGAAATATCATTGAACCACCGCAGTAGACTAGCTTCTACTGCAGGCCTATCAATCGGCAAGGGAAGTGTCGTTCCGCTCGTGCGGTCTGCTGTACTCGCAGGGCTATGCACGTGAGACGCTTGCAGCCTCAAGAGTGATCGTCACTGTCCCCCTTTCGTCCG
>JAYJMJ010000096.1:85293-96371 GCA_036873875.1 Laminaria ephemera
CCCCCCCCCCCCCCCCCCCCCCCCCCCTCGGGTAGGAAAGAGCAAGTGCAAAAAGAGATTATGGAGCAAAAGGCGTTGATTGAAAAGCTTGAGGGGAAGATGGCGTCGCTGTCGAGCCGCGGAGGACGTAGCTCGAAAAGTGGGGGTTTGGTTTATGCTGTTGCTACGGATGCGCGACAATCGACCGCACAAGAAGATGCCGGTGATTGCCTTGAGGATTTTGGCAGTGGTGGGGCTGACACAATAACGCAGACGCCGGAATGTGCGGGACGGGCAAGCCGCGGCGAGGGTATTCTTGTGGACAGCGAATACTACTGCAACGATGAGAAGGTGGGCGAGTGAGATGTCATACGATACGATCATGATACGATATCATAGCATGGTACAGCAGTAGGTTGGCGGAAAATCCTTGCTTTTTGAAACCAGGAGTATAGTCTAGGCTTCCACCTGAGGCACGAGTACTGTTGTTGACAAACTTGTTTTTTTATATAAAATATTTCAAATACGTGAGCTGTGAGTTTTACCAATTGAATGGTCGATACTCAAGTTTTACAAGCTGCGTACTACTTCGGCCGCGCGTTTGTATAAATATATTCATCTTTGAGGATATCGGTCTTTGTTTCCGCATGTTGTAGTGATACAGCGGTGTCTGGTAGTTTGTACCTGTGGCGAAAAACCTTTTTGTCCACCGTTGTAGAATACGAAGCATGCCTCAATACCACTGTTGAGCGCACTTCTCTCTATACGGAGATCTTCGACCCCCAAAGCCCCGGCTCTTCGGCGGGAGCTACGCACGGCCGCCCGCGACTGCTAGGGTCATTCCTTCACTACAAGTACCCATGCAGCTCTTCGGACGTTTGCTTTTTCCACTCGTACTATTTATCTGATCGCGGAGTCCGCCAGTGCCAGAATGGGAACGACAGAGATTTTGACGATGCACTTGCCTCGCTGTGCGAGAACACGCTCGAGCAGAGAGCTTAATGTAACAGTATGACTGGTAACCCCGCACTGCCTTCGTATGCATGTGTTTTTGTTCAGACCCGTGTAGAGCGACCGAAAACACGACGAAGGTATACTTACGACGCGTCTAGCAAGAGCGTGCAGCGGTATGATACAAGCATCACCATGCTGCGCGTATGTGGTAGGTCCCCCTACGTTGCACTTCGAACGCATCCCACACCCCAGCAGCGTGGCTTGCTTTGTATGGCCGGCATCGAAATCGCCATTTTTTTCGGTATTTGTTCTCTGTGAATTCCAAAAGGATGAAAGTGTGGTTGCGTCATTGCGCTATAATGAGGAGCTGACGTGGGCTGGCCAGCGCATCGAGTAAGCCGAGAATAAAAGGCACCACGAAGTGGTTAGGTGATCGGTGCGGCCAACATGTTTTGGGTGTGTTGGGCGTGTTCGTGGTGGATAACCAGTATGCGAACCCAACTCATGTGCACGGCATAGCACGGAATGTCCCTGTGTGCGCAGGACAACGTTCAGACACACGGCAACTGTCTTATTCTTAGAGCTGCGAGTTGGCAGGACTGTATGATTAAGAAATACGTATTTGCTTGGCGGCGTTAGTCGACCACGTACCTGTAGTTCACTTCTAGACTAACGCCGAGGGGGGCCCGCCGGACGCCCCCGGAAAGCCCGCCGGAGGAGCTTCCTTGGGAGCCCGTTGGAGGCGCTGCCTGAGGCAAAATTTACATTATTTGTCTTCCGAGAAATGTGTGATAAATATGGTCCTAGTGTATCGATCCCGCATAGAAGGATGGGTCTGTCTGTAGGCGCAAATACGGCCTCCACAAACGCAGCAATGGACAAAACGCGGTTTATTGGCATAGATAAGTAGCCGTGTCTCTGTCGGCTGTCTGGGTCAAATATGAAAACGAGGACGAACGGTCTTCGTCGGGAATACGTCACGAGTAGGCCAGCGCCCCCATGCTGAACGCAAGCGAGTTGAGGGTTCCTGCTGAGAACGTGGGCAGACACAAGGTAGTCACTAGGTTGGTCAAGCACGCCCGACGTTTTTGCCTTTTCTTTCCCACCCACTCACCCACCCACCGACCCACTCCTTTTTTTCTTGCGAAAGGAGGGGAGGGGGGGGGCGGAGAGAGCTACAGGTAGCCGGGGTTCCGTATATTATTTACGCCGTTGTTGGTGATTTTTTTCTAGTTGAGTTAGACCGGAGGAGTCTAATGGTACTGCGGTACTACACCATTCGGAGGCTTGGTCATCCGAGACATCTGTAGGCGGTCATAGTTAGGAACCCGACTGATATCATACCCGGGAAAGAGGGACAGCAAGAGTGTGGGCGAGATACACAACAGATTTCAGGAGATTGCGATAGACGCCTCTCATCGAGTAACCAAGGGGAGAATGCTCTCTCTCCCACGAGGAATCTCTCTCTTCCACTATGTACTCAAAAAACGATAATGAAACGGCAATTCGAAAGATACACAACACACAAACCTTCCTGCCATTGAGGAAACAAAAAAAAATCAACTAATAACTACTTGATGACTCGTATCGTGCCAACTCACACCTCTGCCTATTCCCCACCGTATATATCATTCAGGCTGCGGAGCATGAAAGCATTTCTGGGAGGAAGCTCGGCCCCGCCGACGGTAACCGGCCGCAATCGGGTCCTGACAGGACGCGCAGACGTTCGCGCGACGAAGACACGAGCGCAGTCTTGATCCAACGGAACGTACGAGGGACCGGTAGGCGGAAGTCTTTCTTGCAGTTGCAGTCCGCCCGGGAAGAATTCGTGCGGCATCTGCAAAGCGTGGTGTCGGCCGCGACAACTTTGGCGCGACAGACCCAGCAGCCGAACTCACCAACAGTCGTCGAAAGCAGCAGTACAAGCGGAGTGAGCCGGGTGCAGGGTGTTTGCGCCGCCGCGGAGCGTGTGATGGAGATGAGCCGAGAAGAAGGTCTCGCGACACCACCGTTTGACAACCTCCGATCGATGTACAGTGGTATTGCAAACATTGAGGAGGGGTTATGGTCGCTGACGGCTGAGGTGGACGGAGGCCGAACCACCGACATGGGTGAACACGCCCATGAATCTTGCGCGGCTATGGCAGAGTCTTGCCGGGCAGCAAGACGAACCCTCAGTGTCCTCACGGAGACCGTCGGCGCTGACACCACGCTCGGGGAACTGACGGCGGCCAGTTCCTCCTCCACCGCCGTGTCTCCGGCGATCCCCCCCAGAGACCACCCTTACTCGCCGGCAGGAAGCGGTAGGGCGGCAGCGGTTGCGATGGCGTCAGCACGGGGAGACCCACTGGCTTCACCCAGTTCTTGCGGCGGCGGCGGCGAAGACGAGCTTGCGGATAGCTCTGCTGGTGCTCTGAAAAAGGAGCGAATAAAGGATTTGGCGACGGAAGATCGGAGGGAGATGGATCAGGACCAATCCCCGCCTGTACCGCTGAATACCTTGGGGGCGGAGGGCATCGGGATCTTGCTGCGCTTACACGGTTTCGAGGACCACGCAAAAGGGTTTCTCGCGCAAGCGGTAGACGGTGTCATGCTCAGCGACCCGAATCTGTGCGAGACGGATTTCGCCGAGCTAGGATTGGGGGGGGGTTCCGCAGGAGCAGATGGTGCCGGAGCAGACGAGTGCAGAGCGCGGATGGTGTCCTTTTTCCGACGATGTCAAGAACAAGGCGCTGTCATTCATTGTAGACATACAATTTTGCTCTCGGGTCAGGCGGTCGCGCCGCCGGGGGGCGCGGTATCGGGAGCAAGCGAGTCGGGACTGCCGGGAACCGCAGCAGGGGGTGCACGCGAGTCGGGGTCGTCGGAACGAGGAGATGTTAGTGAAACCACCCACGCACGGAAACAAGCGTACGGTGGACCTTGTGCGGTGGAAGACACCATGGTTGGATGCAGTGGTCCGGACCGTGATCGAGTGGTCTCTGACCCGCCGCCGATGATGTGGCATCGGGGTTCTGTTCAAGTTAAGCCCCAAGACCAGCAGATCATCGCGGATATCAGCGTACACGCAGACAAGGGAAGGGCGGCGTTGGCGGCTGCGGGGGGGAGCGACCGGCGCATTTCGGTTAAGCTCAACGCTGGGGTGGTGGTTACAGTGGGCGGTGCTGCGACGGATTTGATCGATGACACGGACAGATTATCGGCCGTCGACACAGACGACGAGGTGGACGATGAGGACGCGGGAAGCGAAAGCTGCGAAGCACCGCCTGCAACACCAGGCACGTTAGTATCCGTCAACAAACCGGGTCGCCGAACATCGGTAGGATTTCATCAGGTCACGCTTGACGTGGACCCCTCGCGGAACGAGGATGGAGGCACTTCCGATGCCGGGGGTGAAGTTTTGTCACCGGGGCTTGCCGTGACTTCGGTAGACGTCACCCTACACGTATTTAATGACGGCGAATTTCGACCGTAGACGTTGGCGTGGGATGTATGGTGAGCACCTAACGAGAAATCGGGGGCGGGTTACGAAGCGAAAGGGGCAAGAGAAGCATCCGGGGTGGCTGACGTCACCAGAGCCGCAGTGGATAGTGGACGCAGACCTGTGTACATCATATTTTCTTTTGGGGTTCCTTTTATATTCACACGACGGTCGTGGACCCCAGCGATAGGTCGAGACGAGAAAAATGCAACAGAGACGCCGACGATGCGCGGTTCCATTTCCTCCTTTTTTGTGTCTCAGTTGTCGATAGGTATGCTGCCACCGACTATCACGTTTGTCGCGTTTGGGGGGGTGATGGCGGGGGCGTACCTTGCCCAGAAATTCGCGCGGGACGGTGCATGATCAAATCTTGCTCGACTGAAAGGCGGTGGGAAGAAATAGACGTGGGTCGCACACCCTACTGTACAGAGATGTAGCAAGGTGCTGCTAAGTGCTCCTAGAGTGGTTCCTTTGATGTGGCAAGGTGCTGCTAGGTGCTGCTAGATTGGCTCCTTTGTTGTTGCTGGGGGCTACTAGAATGGTTCCTTTGGTGTTGATGGGGGCTACTAGAGAATGGTTCCTTTGCTTGTATTTACCTTGGTCAGATGGGGCGCTGCTAGGTGCTACTTCGAGCCGGTTTGCGTAGACTAGCGGCAGAAGAAACTACGACGATTCCAAAGAAGGAAATACGATCGAGAGATTGGTGAACCTCGTGCGCTTTCTCACCCTGGACGCAGCATTCGCCGACGTTTACACTTGACTGCGGCGACGTGTGATACGCGCGGCACAGCGCAGTCTTTACTCAGCTCCGAGATTTTCCATATTTATTTGCGCCGGAGAAAATATCAGCCTCCGTCCCAACCGCTACAAACGCCACCAAACCGTGCCAATGTTTTTTTTTAACGCGAAAACATATTTCCAGCGAGACGTGTTTTATCTCCAGAACACGTAATTATCGGCGAATAGCCGTCCCAAACGGAGCCTTGCCTCCTAGAAATGTGCGACGTGATTTGTAGCCCCGGGTCTCCAAATCATTACCAATTCGTCCCATGTTTGCACGAATCGCGTCTTGCGTCGTCCGTTCCATACCATGGCGATCTTCGCCACCAAGTCTCCAATGGTTGAGTGCTGATGTAGCATCATAAGTGCAGCTTCCTGTGCGTTGTGCGCTGATGATGCCTCTCGTGTCGCCACCACTACAATTCCACCATTTTTTTTTTATATATTTACACAAGATCCGCCCACCAACATCACCCAACCATAGTAACGACAATTGCTTGTCTCGCTCGTAGTAGCCCCAGCAATATCCATTCGGAATAATCACTGAGAGCACAATACCCCCACGTACGCCGACGAAACCAACGTATACCAAAACAATATACGAAAAGACACAAATCAATGCACGCGTATTGAAAAAGCGCGGCTAAAAAACGCGGCATTGCACAATAACGCGACCCTAAAAACAACTGTAACAATAAAAACGGCCGCAAAACGTTCGCGTGGCATGTCGAACAGACCTCCACAAAAAAAAGTGCAGTGATTTCTGAGCATTTGCCGATAGTGCCCACTAACAGTGCTCCTTAAGATACTATCGCAAATGATAGTGCCCATTAATAGTGCTGATGAGTAGCAAAGGATAGTACCCATTAATGGTGCTAATTAATAGACTATCGCAACTGATAGTGCCCATTAATAGTGTTCATTAGCAGACTATCGCAATTTTCGCTAGCAGTACAAGTTCAATGGTTTGACACAACCGTACTCGCCCGCTAACAGTCCCCGACCGAAGAGACAACTGCGTACATCCTGCCCCCAAACAATATTCGCCTTCCAAAATTCACCTGGAGCATACGCTAGGTGAATACATGAAATACACAATCAACGAACGCCCATTGGAAAAACGCTGCACGGCGAGGTACAGCTAGTCAATGGACCTCAAAAAGTCGTATCAACCCATGTCTCAAAACGCTGCACGGTGTGACACAGCCAATCAACGGACCCCAAAATGTCGTGCTTCTTATCAACCCATGCCGCAGTGAATTAGTTGCGCAGATGTCCAAAAATACGAAAAAAAAAATGCATCAACAGGAGGGCAGCAATGAAATCACATTTCTGCAGTGAAAAAAGTTTTCCGCGCTTCGGAGAAACGTTTGTCCGTGCCACTGTGAACGGTACGGGGTCAGCGGTAAGCACCTGTGTTCCTGTCCCCGCCCCAACCCTGCCCCCTACACAACAGTCTCGCGTCGCAAAAAAACTCGTCGATCTGCTCAACTTCTACAGGAGGCTTCAGGAA
Organism: Laminaria ephemera; assembly: GCA_036873875.1. Taxonomy (NCBI): domain Eukaryota; class Phaeophyceae; order Laminariales; family Laminariaceae; genus Laminaria; species Laminaria ephemera. The sequence goes on from JAYJMJ010000096.1 coordinate 92,001, forward strand.
CCGAAAAAAAACTCGTCAATCTGCTTAACTTTTGCAGGAGGTTTTCAAGGAAACTGCTTCCGCGACAAAAATCACACAAAGGAGATGTATCACTTTGCCCTCGCTCTGCTTTCGTACTTTCCGATGGAAAAAAACAGCATTGTTTTGGGAAGGGATGGGTCGAATATCCGGTGCGCCTAAAAAGCAGCGGGCGACCAGCTTTCTGTCCTGGGAGTCTCCCCCCCGGTACGCGTGCCGTTCAAAAAGCGCACGCAGACTATAATTGCCCACACATCAGACAGATCACGATCTAGATCATCTATAGATCATATATCTGTCGTTTTGACACCTTGTGCGGGATCTGTGTAGTACAGATCCAGCCCAGGAAACACGTACTATAATAGATCATTCAGATCATCCGGCTCTCACCCGGCAACATGACCTATAGACCATGCAGACCATACATGTGCTAGACAAGTCAGATCATCCGGCTCTCACCCGGAAACATGATATACAGACCATGCAGATTACATTGACCGTACCCTGAAAGACATACAGATCATGAATAGGGATCTGATCTGTCCGACGTTGTGAAATTGTCCTCGTTACGCCGCTCCAGGTACCGCGAGCGAGGATGGTAGATGCTAGGTAGTATCGCTTCCTGAAGGACAGGCACTCTTAACCACCACCCCAACGACGCCAACATCCCATCACCATGCGCTTGCCCGCCACAAGACGAGGGCGACTGATTCGCACCAGGCGCCCGTGACTTTCAAAAAGCGCACAGAGACTAAAATCGTTCCCGTTACGCTGCTCCAGACACCGCGAGCAAGATGTTAGGTAGTGTCGTTTCCTGGAGGACAGGTGTTCCTCACAACCACCCCAACAACGTCAGCACTCCTTGCCTTCACCTTGCGCTTGCCCAACGTGCTGGGCGATAGGCCGGGTGTCTCGTGCCCGGCTCCGGCCTGCGTTTGTCAGCAAAATCGTCGAAATACGTGAAGGGACTATCAGCGGGACGGTTGGCTGTGAACACAGAAGAATGTCGCATGAACGTATGTACTGGGCTAGTCTACGTCTAACTGGCGGGAGGGACAGAGAGGTACCGACCTGAGGGATTGACGAGACGTGGTATTAGTACCTAGGGATTTTGCATGCGTGTTGGCCTTTCTCCACTAAACTTGGAAACGAGAGTGACGCGAATATGTCTCTAACCCTTTTAGAACTGCAAGAAGTATCCCACGCTAATTCCAACTAGAGTGTACCCGAAAACGTGGGTGAAGTGCTAAAGGCTTCAGAGGCGAGTTCGTTGTATTTCCGTTGTACCGGCTGGCTGGGTGAAAATGTGGATGGGCATGGATTTTCGATACCAGCATCACGTTGATATAGGAGCGAGAAAAACCACGATGATGAAGCCAACACACGGCACTGAAAACGAACAAGAACAAGGGGGGTAACGTGCACCGAACGCAAAAATCCAGGCATGACCGAGTGTCATCCCAGACCCTCAGAAGGTACGGGCTTGCGCCTGAAAAATGTAGGTTCGTTATAACTTTCATCAGCGTGCAACCTCACTGTTCTACGTGCTGGATGTCAATGGGTGGAAATAACAGTTTGATGTGAAACACACACACACACACTCGTGCCCCTGCAACAAAAATGACATTTTTTTCCCGCACCTGTGACAAAAACTCCGACGTGCCGTCGGCCGGCGCGCCTTGAAAGCTCTCTTTCGAAACAACGGCCCCTGAAAAAACGGCCTTCCTCGCTGTTGGTAAACCCTGAACAGCGCGGGCGCAAGGCATGGAGTCCACTTCTCCCCTTGTTATGGTCTCCCCCCGTCGATGGCTGGCTTGTGAAGTACGCGAGAGCCGCTGTCGCTTATTAGAATCTGCCACCGTATCTGCCACCGGTGGCATCGACCGCTTCGCTGATACTGCCGCCGTCGCTGCCGCCACGGCCGCCGCCCCCGTCACGGCCGCGCCCCCCGCAACCCTCCCCCCCGCCGCCACCGAAGCCGCTGCTCCCGCCGACCCCTCAATTCCAAAGGCGGTGCTGTAGCATCCGTGGTTAGAGGGGAGAAGAGCGGATGTTTGGTCGTTGTTGTAGGCTAGCCCACGCGTCGTCGCCCGGGTTCTAGCCCTCGTAGCGCCGGCGACGATCGGTGCGGTGCTCGACGACAAGGTAGAGGGCGAGGCCCTGGGTGCGCTGCCGCTACACGGCGGAGGTGCTCCTGCCGATGCCGAGTTCGTAGGCGCGGCAGCAGCGGCCATAGTCTTGTCAGAAGCGGGAGTTGATCGCCCGTGACCTTTAACGGCCGCATTCTCCGGGTTATCGACGGTGGCGCCTGGTGCAGCGGCGTCTAGTGCGGGGGCAACTGTTGTTACCGCCGTTGCCGTTAGGGCTGTGCGGTCGGCCCTGACCATCGCCGCGGCGGGAGAGGCCGGAAGACAGCTTGTGTTTGGATTCGACACAGCAGTCGGAGGTATTGCGGGTGGGCCTTGTTCCGCGTTCGTTGGCGGTGGGTTGGAAGCGAGATCGCCGGGATTAGTAGCGTCACCGTTCGCTGTTGTGCCAGCGGGTCCAGTCGAGCTTCCTACTGCGTTAGCCCCTCCGCCGCTTGTACTAGGAGCGAGTGTGCTGCTAGGTCCAGCCGAGCTGCCGGCGACATTGGCCCCATCGAAGCTTGTGCTAGGAGTGATCGGCGATCTGCCGAGGGGAACGGTCGAAGTTTGATTTCTTGCCGCCGTCGTCTCCGCCGGCCAGTTTTCCCTTCCAAGATGCGAAAATGTTCTGGAATGGAAAAACGGGTTTGTTTTTACGCAGGCGGGAACCCGCAGCGAAAACAGCAAACAGGACGGAATTGTGAGGAGCACCACCAAGAAGTTCTATTATATATACGCCATGAATTAACTTCGGCGTTATCGGCGGAAAATAACTAAAACCCGAACACAAGCGCTTTCGAAGGTTGAGAGTGGGAGATGATACCAACCAGGGCTTTTCACGGTTCATGACTCGACCTGCGGGTCGGGGCTGGAGGTTTTCAAATCTAACGGATCGGATCCGGTCACCCTGACCCGACCCGACCCGTGAAAACCTCCGATATCAACAAGCGACTCGGAAGGTTGAGAGTGAGAAATGAAAAAAATCAACCAATTTCGAAGGTTTAGAGTGGAAGATCGTAAAAACAAGCGATTGTGAAGATTGAGAATGGGAAAAACAAGTGAATACGAAGGTTGAGAATGCGAGATGATAACAACAAGCAAGTTCGAAAAGCTGAGAGTGAGAGACAAAAAAAAAATGTGGTGCGCTTTACCTGGCAATGTTACCGCCCTCGCTCTTCGCCGGGGCGTTTGTTTTTCCCTTCCAGGGTCCCTGCTCCGGGTGGAATCGGCGCATCTCCTCCCACATCAGCTCTTGTAAGCGGTGCTTCCTAGGTTCTTCTTCTTCGAACCCGAAGCAGAACTCGAAGTTCGCGGTCGGTTCTTCCTTGGCGGCCTTTCACGGTACCATAACGCCCAGCACAGAAATTCATAGAGCAGTTATCATAAGGCAATCAATGTTCGGGTTACGATAACGCCCAGCATAGAGATTCACAGAGCAATCAATCAGTGTTCGGGCTACCGTAACGCTTAATATCGTTCATAGAGCAACCAATCAATGTTCGGGTTACCGTAACGTTTAGCATCGTTTACAGAGCAATCGATGTTTCGATTGCAATAACTCCCAGCATCGAGATTAAAGAGCAATCGATCAGTGTCCGGGTTACCGTATCGCCCATCATCGAAATTCATGGGGCGCTCAATCAATGCCCGGGTTATGGTAAAATCCAGCATTGAGATTCATAGAGCGATCAGTCAATGTCCAGGACAAAGTAACTGCCAGCATCGACATTCATTGGGCAATCAATCAATGTCCGGGTTTTTCAGAAGTAACACAATCTCATGTAGCACAAAACGGTTAAAGCTGACTTGATTTTGTTTACCGGTACGAATGCAAACCGTGAAAGCATGGTCTGTCGATCCTTTAGTTCTTGCGGATCTAAGCTAGAAGTAGCATGTCCGGGTTCATATCATACGTCACACAATCGGGGTGGGTTTTGACAACAGGGGTATTATGAGGCAGCTCCGGACGCGCAATATATAGTAATGTTTTTCAGCGTCACCTGTCGTGAGGACGTACACCGCTATCGCAGCGGCGTGGCGGCATGGGGAAAAGCGATTCGCAAGCAGCTACCGCTTATTCTATCCAATGACACGGTGATTACTGTTGACGGCGTGGAGACGCGTCGATGTTTCTACAGTCTGCATACCCGGGCATCTAGAGCTATTCATTGGCGCCGAATCGTTCGACGACCGCTTACGAAGTATTCAAGAAATTCGCTGTACGCCC
>JAYJMJ010000097.1:0-10247 GCA_036873875.1 Laminaria ephemera
CAACAACAACAACAACAACAACAACAACAACAACAACAACAACAACAACAACAACAACAACAACAACAACAACGACACCAACACCAACACCAACAACAACAACAACAACAACAACATTTTATCATTAATACTCACTATTACGGGGGACCATAGTAGTAGTCAGGACCAAAAAAATATGGTTAGTAAAAACAATGGAATATACAGGTTTTTGTGTGTATCGTAGGTCCTGATTACTATAATATCAATATGTACCTAGGTCATGGGACATTTCATTGTTCATCGGTTTGCACGTTCACTTTTTCTCAAACTCAATTTTTCGGTGAGGAATAATAGAGCTCCTCAAGTGAGGACCCTCAGAATAAAAAATGGTGCAACCCTATAATACCGTAGCATGTCCTTATTTTTTTTATTTTTTGACGCGTGCTACGATAGAGGTAGCGTTTTTTTGCTGAAACGTTTTCTGAATGACGGGGCTCCTTAACCCAAAATCGTCAGAATCTCGTTCTTTTTTTTTTTGCAGTAAAATATCGTTGTATACCTAGGCCATGGGATTTTGCATCGGGCAGCATTTTTATTTTCCCCCCAAATCCGTTTTTTGGAGAGGTTATAGAGCTCCTCAAGAAGTGAGGAGCCTCAGAAAAGAATTGGTGCACCTCTACCGTAGCGTTCCTCTGTGCATGTATCTGTGTGTCACGCGTGATATCTTCCGGCCCTCTGATAAGAAAGCGGGATATCTGTTTCAGGCCAGATTTCGTTTTTTGGGAAAGAGAGGGTGTGTGCTACATAGTAATAGTAGAGGCATATACGGATAGTGAATCTTCCTAAGGTAGCTATTTACGCATTCTGGTTGGCGAAGGGTAATCTCAGAAGCGGCTCAAACAACCTAGGGTCTCTCCACACCACAGCATCCCGATACAACCGAATCAACCTAGAGTCTTTCAAAGCACAGCATCCAAGCCTGCCGAGTCAACCTAGAGCCTTCACAAGCCACATCATCCAAGCACAGGTCACCCCATAGCGTTCGGGTTAGGGTTAGGGTTAGGGATTTCGTAGGTCCCAGTATTTGTGAGGCTGAGTATCTTGTGCGGTTCTTTCTTACGAGAGGGCAGATACTGTGTGTATGTGTGTCCCATGCGTGATGTCTTCCGTGCACAATGGAAAACAGGAAAGGTTGGGTCACCACGAGTAACCACATCCCCCCTGAAGATGCACCGTATACGGTGAATGCAGTGGGTAGGCCGTACGTTAGCGGCGCGCGTGCGTGTGTATAGGAACGCATGTGTATAGGAACGGCATTTTATGGCCGTGCACGTCTTCGCTACGAGTAGCGTTCATACATGTTAAGCCTGTATCACGCGTAACCTAATCTTCGCTTAGTGTGGATGCCGCCAAGAGAGATTGAACCCTGGCCGAGACCTGAGAAGCGCCGATGCCGGTAGCGCAAGGAGTTGTAACGGGGATTCAGTATCATGAGGTTTTGATGACCATCATCAATACCCGGGAGGGATACTGGGAAGTCCTGGACAATATCTCTCCTCTGACGGCGGTGGTGGTGCTGGCCAAACAGACGATGAGGTACGAATATGTGTACCTTTCCGACGCATCTTCGTACCTTATCGTGTGCTTGGCGATCGCGACCCCCGCGGTGAGAGGGGTGATGTCGTCGAGCACTCCCTTGCTCCCCGCCCTAGTGCCAATGATGGCCACAACAAAACCTTATATTTAGGGAGACCTGCAAGGCCTCCTTGCGCCGTCGACATAGGTGCTTCGCCCGCCTTGGCCCAAGGTTGCTGTTTGTACTCCTCTTGGCGGCATCCACCTTGAGCGAAGACGAGGTTACGCGTGAACCAATTTACAAATATCTGAATGACACTTGTAGCGAAGATATCACAGGATCTTATTCGGTAGTATCGTTTCTATAAACGTACACAGCCTACCCGTAACCGGTGTATCCTACGAGTACCGGAATCTGGCATATTGCGCTTTCATGTATTATTATTGCTTTTGCTTTTTTTCATAGCATCTACCCTAACGACGCGTGCCACGATAGAGGTAGAACTTTTTGGCAAAAACGTTTTCTGAGTGACGGGGCGCCTTAACCCCCAAAATCGTCGGAATGCCATTCTTGTTTCGCAATAATACGATCGTTTTTTATACTTAGGCCATGGGTTTGGTCATCGGGTTGAACTGTCAGTTTATTCAAAATAAGTTTTTGGGTGAGGTATAGAGCTCCTCAAGTGAGGAGACGAAGAAAAAAATTGGGTGTACCTCTTCCGTAGCAGGTGTCCTATCCTGGTATTATCATCGCACGGTTTTCTCCATGCCTCCCTTTTAGACGCTCAGATCCGGGGTCACATAGCGACCCCCCCCCCCAACCACGGCGCATGCCTTTACTGTTTTTGCGAGAACGGTTCGGCGCTTTCTTCTCTCGTCTGAATGCGTATTATTGTTGGCACTCTATACGTATAGTCTAGAGTTTTAAACTCTCGCTTTCCGTTCCAATGGGTCTGGCTTCGTATTGAGAACAACGATGTGCACACTTCAAGGCGGCACCCGCCTCATGTATGTACGTGCACCCCACACGTGTTCCCCTTCTGTGCCCAATGGGAATTCTTCAAAGGTTGGATCAAAGATAACTTCAACTTGCTTAACGATGGATGCCGCATGTATGTACGTACGTTTTCTACCGTGTCCAATGACAATTTGGCGTGTGAAGGCTAGATCAAAGGTATCTTCAGCGTGCTTGATGATGGATGCTGGGAACAGATGTCACACGATCGTCGAGGTCGTCGAAGCATTACGGCTGCCAGCTGCAGGATTCCGCGCTTTCCTGCCAAAGTACCACGCCCTGGTGGCCATCACTGGCTCTCGGGAGGGATCTCAGGAAGTGCTGGAGGAGATCGCCCCTCTCACGGCGATGGCCGAATTGGTCAAGACTATCATCAGGTGAGAATGCTTGTGCGTGCATTTCCGACGCATCAGTCCAATGTCGCGACGCTCTAAGATATTGCGCATGTCTGTAGGAGTGAAAACTCTATCACTGCGGATGTATGTGCCGTGTATACATACTACATCGTATTCATGAAGGCAATATTTCTCCTCCGTCGCGTCACTCGGTCCAACGCCGTCACGGCCTATGATACAACGCGTGTCTGTAGGAGTTCAAGCTCTATTATGTTGCTAGTGTTGTTTTAAGGCTCATCCTGGGTTGGGGGTTAGATCGAAATTTTGTACCCCGGTAGGTTAGGAAGGTAAGACCTTCACGTTGTGGGTTCATTGCGGCGCAAGAGAACGCTATACTGTATCACATGTCCCTCCCGTTTCTGTGCGCTTATATCACCGCCATGAACCCACTATCAAAATGGACGCTGTTCTCTACTATTGTATACCTGGTACGTAGTATGTAGTCTCCAGCCCTTAGTACGAGCAGCACTCAACCACACCGTAACTGCCGTATGTCAATGGTGTCAGCAGAGTACCACCATACTTTGTATTTGTATTGACACCAGCATACAGTAGGTACTGATATATTATAGTGCTCCATGATTTGCGCGCTACACGGTCTGCGCGAGATGCTTATATATTTATTATGTGGCGCCGTCGCTTAGAAAACAGTTCGTTTTGGAAGCCATGTTGCTTGTGGAAAACACTATTCTCGCCGAAGCCGACTCTCAACATGCAGATGTGCGTGCAGTATACTCTATCATATCAAAACCGGGTACCTGGTATTCATTAATCCAACAGTTTTGTCCATCTCGTATGGCATATCAGCTTGTGTACATCTCCGTCGACCTTCATCTCCATCTGTTTGTGTTTGTGTTTGCGTTGGTGTGTGGTATGCTCAACGCGTTCCTAGGGGGCGAAGAGGTCTGGTAGTGACCAAATCCATGCAAGAAGATCTCCGGGAGATGATAGTCTGGCATGCTAAGCGATGTGGTGCTTCACTGCGAGCAGTGGATGGTATATACCAGGTATGATATCGATGACGTACGTATACTGTACTGAATGTACTGTACCAACATGAGCTATAATACGTGCAGATAGTGTAGTCTCAACAAAGAAGATCACAGGATTACGTAGCTTTGTCTCATTTTTGTTTCTCTGGCGTGCTCGGCGAAGCACATTTGCGGTGGTGGTACTGCAAGTGTTGGTTACATCACCACATACCATCCTACTTATTACGGGGGACTATAGTAATCTAGTAATGAGGACCAAATACGTTTAGTAAAAACAGTGGAATACATAGGTCTTTGTGTGTATCGTAGGTCCTCATTACTATGGTCCTCCGTAATAGTCACGTGAATAAAGTAATTGGGAGGCTAACGTGCTATAACCAACACAATATTCACTTTTGAGTTCGACAAACCACGCGGGCTACAGCATTGCTCTCCGGGACTCGGTAGCATTGAATTGATGACGGGGTAAAATACGCTATATCCGTGTGAGGTTTTATCATCTCGTCTCCGTGGTGTTGGTGGGTGGAAGAGTGCATAACATGGATGTAGTGAACCCGTGCGTCTTCGTTTTTTTGTGAATGTTTTAAAGTATCCCGTTGTACGTACCGCACACTAAAAATGCATACATCCAATAAGCGCGACTTCTCGTACATCCAGCCCTATTGTTTGTGAAACAAATAATTTATAATAGTTGTCTCAAACGAATAACTACCCCGATGTTGACGTTAGGTGAATGCTGCCGCTACGACCACCCACACCTAACCCCCCGCCCACCCTCCTTCCCTCTTCCCTCCTGCCCTCCCTCCCTCTCTTCTTTCCTCCATCCCTCCGTCCCTCCGTCCCTCCGTCCCTCCCTCCCTCTGCCTTGTATAGAATAGCCCAACGAGGACCCCATGAAGAACACGAAGTCGGAGCAAACGGTAGTCCGCATGGACACCAAAGAGCGGAGACTTATCGCAAAGATGCAGGCCGGCTTCACGGTCCCGCGATCTGCGTCTTCTTCGATCGCGGACAGCACCTCAACGGCATCCTCCGATTGCTTCGAATCCGAGTTGTCCTGCAGGTACTTCATCCTGTGCTCTTACTCCAGAGCAACGCGACGTGTGGTGCGCTCTCCGTGTGCGTTAAGAGTTTCCCTGGGAGTGGCGTGTGTCGCGGCTAGGCGGCCCCTGGTGGTGCCGAACCCTTGGCTTGACGCGAGGCTTTTGTGGGGTTGAATCCCCAGCCTTTGTGTGATATAGGTAAAAGGGGTTGTTTTTCCTCGACTGCTGGTATGGTATGTATATGCATGTGTATTATACCATGCGGAAGGAGCAGCAGCTCGTTTGGAAAGCGTCTCCCTTCGACTGGTGGTATGATATGTGTATGTATGCGTTTCATGTAACCGGCAGCAACTTCGTTTCGCGGGGAGATGCTTGGTTGGTTGCATTGACCTGTGCTGCGCGCTTGTGAAACGCAAGCGTATGTTGCGGATGGAACGCTATGTGGGTGGACTCCTTTAGGTGGAACGGCGGTTATATGTTGGGCTAGATCTGGAAAGGTGGGGTGACGGAGGTGATGAGATGCGCTACACCCCCGCGGTCATCCTCATGGCGTAGTGTTATGTCCCACTGTAGTAGGTATGGGGTAACGGTGTATCGGTATTGTGTGTGTAGCGGCATGGTGTTAAGCGATACTGTAGTACGTATGGGGTATCGGTGTACTGGTATAATTTGTTCAGTGGCATATAATATTTAGCCCTTGTGTAGTACTTATGATGTATCGGGTGTACTGGCATTTTGTGTTTAGCGGTTAATACGTGTGGTCTGGTTTCCTTCTGTGTTTGTATTACGTGGTGTACCATGTGGCGGCTGCCTATGGCACCGGCAGATACATTCGCTGTATCGGCGAGTGTTATGGTTAATGCGTTATGAACCCACTTCATCAACGATTCGTTTTTGGTTTCCCTTGTTTTTGGTCTGGGAACGTTTCTTAGTGAGTGGTCGGTGGTGAAGCTCATGCTGGACATTATGAGATGGAGAAAACAAAAGCAAAACATATTATATGTATTCTTCCTCGTGCGCCTTAGTGGCAGAGGCGAGCGGTGGCAACGCCGGCCTCGAGCTTGCCTCGTGTGTGGCGGACAATGCCATGTCTAACACTATATCCATCCTTTAGTATCAGCTACAACCGTGATGAAACCGAAATCAAACGTTAACATGTCAAGCAAAGGACCTATTACAGTAGAGCGTGCCGCCGGTTTGCGCTACCATATTTTCCATCATTCATGTTGCTCTAAAACACAGCGTGCCGCCAGTTCACGCAAATATAGTTTACATTATTATTGCCGCACTCAAACATGCAGAGCGTGCCGCCAGTTCGCGCTACTGTATATAGTTCACATTATTCTTGCCGCACTCAATGATGTAGCATGCCTCCAGGTCACGCTACAATTGTTCACATTATCCTTGCCGAACTCACATATCTGTCGGTCAACAAACGAACCGGACAATAGAGCGTGCCGCAAATTCTCGCTACTAGTGCTTCTGACAAAGAAAAAACCTGATCCGACACTCTGTCACATCTTCCAGCCGGTACCTATGACCTACCTGGTACACGCTAACGCAATACCACGCGCACCAATTTTACGATCTCAGGACGCGGAACGATCTCGGAAATCGCCATTCGGCCACCTCATGCTGCCAAAGGTTACGTCATCCAATTACATTCCAAAAGGTCGTGTGGTCGCCTACTTTGTTGAAGGTCGCGCCGCCGCCTCGCATTGCTAAAAGACACGGCGTTGCCCACTTTGCTGAAGGTCAAGTCGTTCTCTCGCATACCATAAAGATTCGCTATCGCCCACCTTGCTGAGAGGTCTAGTCACCCCCTCACGCTGCACAACATCTCGCCGTTGCCGGCCCTGCGAAATGTCAGATCCCCCACCCGCATTCCACAAAGCTACATTGTCGCCCACGTTGCGAAAGGTCAGGACGCCCCCCCGCATTGCACAAAGACACGTTGTCGCCCTCATTGCGAAAGGTCAGGCCACCCCCCCCACATTCCACAGAGTCACATTGTCGCCCACACTGCGAAATGTTATGTTGTCGTTTACTTTTTGAAAGGTGAAGGCCTTTCCTCACGCTGCACAGTGTCGGCGTAACGGCAGCTTGCCTGGCAAAACCAAACGTAGGCAAATTTTCTTTGTCAACGGCGGGGGGTGCCGTCCACCCGTGTACAAATGACATTGCGGTAGTAGCGATGGTAGTAGCAGTAAATATCATACCACTGTGGACGAAACTGTAAGGACCGTTGCGGTGCACATATCAATACATACCGGTCCTTAACCTTACGTCCAGAGTGCTAACGAGTACTAGCTTAATGCCGCCACCATCGCTCACGGTGATGTCGTTTGTCTTCCAATTGCAGCACGCCATGGCAAGGTGATAGACGTCGGTTCTTGGTAACCTCGGTACCACACACACGAGGTACTTCCCTCATCGAACCCGGACATACAAAACACCCACATGGAGTACATACCCCTATTTTACCAGCAAGCGTAGCATGTATCAACAGAAACACTGGGAAACATCCAGCAACGTGTCAAAATATGTGGTAGCAGCCGGGACGAAAATTGGCGCGCACAGGCGCAGTATACCAGCTTGGGGATGCCTTGATGGATACCACTCTGTCCGCAAACGTGAGAACCGTTTGGGGCTTAGAGTATGAAGTCGTAAACGGTGCTCACATTTCGAGACTGAGTGATTGAGTAAATGCGCCATCCCTTAACGACGATGTTCTCGGTAAAAACAAGGCAAAGCCGATGAAGGATTGCCCCCCCAAGGAATCAGTGGGCAGTGAAAATACAATGTATTCTAGTCTGTCAACGCCATGACCACGATCACAGTCCAGAGCTCGTAGCAAACGTACAACGGTCCAGCACAATCAACAGCCAATCCTACAAGGCAGGCTCTCTCAACATAGTTAGGACTCTTGATATTCACACGAAATATCCCGGCAAAACGCCCCTCGGTCACAGCATGTCACAGCATCGATAATGCACATTGTAAGTCGAGGATTCATTGGAAAGTTGAATATGTTCGCTCAACGTATCCAGCTTGACAGTAACGCCTGCTTGACGTATGATGTTCCAAGGATCTCGATATCCTTTTTGGGTTTCCATCCGAGAGCGTGCGGCATGGGTGTCATCAACGTCGGTCATTCAGAAGCATTCCCAGAAAAAAGAAGAAAACCAAGGGAAACCAACCAAAGGAAACCAAACGCATGACGTCCGACTCCCTTCTGTGCCTACCTCGGGGCTTAGCATCGATCTAGTTCACCTGCTGCCGTCGTCTCGATATTTCGACCTGGAGGAAGTTTGTCAAGGGTTGGGACTTTAGGGTACCTTTTAATAGTAGCGACGGACACGTCCCACGATAGGGATGTGTAAAACTTACCTGGTAGTGGCCATTTTTTTCTCTGGCCGACTGGCCCCCTCAACTGAGAACTACCCAATATCATTGCAGTACCATTTGTTGTGTGTTTTCGATAATATTCGTCATATGCCTAGGCGGTGGGGCTGTTCATCGGGTTTCACGTCCATTGTTTATTGGAAACAGGGTTTGGGTGGGTTTTAGAGCTTCTCAAGTGAGGAGCCTCAGAGAATGTAGGTACTGCGGCTACAATGGCACCCGTCTACGCGGAACTATAGTCAACTACAGCCGCGGTGTCGGTTTCAACACTAATCGGTCTCGAACATCGCATATCGGATAACAAATGGATGCCACGAGTCCAGCATGTTATAAACTACTCTAGCGAGGTAGCATCCATGGTGTACTGACGATTGCCCATAAACAAACATACACGGCACCTCACATACTACATTATATGCTCTTCCTTGCGCTTCACTTCCCGCATCCTGGGAACAGCTCCCAGAAGAGAATACACAAGCACACATTGCTTTGCGTGTTTACCTCTGCCCTGTACGTTGTCAGATGGCGAGAAATGTATAACTACTGCGAAATATGTATTTTAGATCAAGGTCACTTTTGCGACTCGCGCGAGCGGCTGCCCTATACCCTAATGATTTGCAATATGAAGCTTTTATGCTCTTCGGACGCGTTCTCCGATAGATGTAGCACTTATTGGATTTTTTGTTTCTGAATGACAATGATGGGGCTCCTTAACCCAAAATCGTCGGAACGCCGTTCTTGCTTTTCAATCTGAATTTGTTGTATACCTAGGCCATGGGTTTGGTCATCGGGTTGGACTTTCAGTTTACTCAAAATACGTTTTTGCGTGAGGTATAGAGCTCCTCAAGCGAGGAGCCTCAGAATAATTGGGTATGTGCACCTCTACCGTAGCGTGCGTCTTCGGTTTCCCGATATGCACCACCGCCGTGGAATGATTTAGTTACGCTACGCTAGCAAAACAGAGAGCGAGGTACGGAGCCACTCGCGCGAGTGGCGTAAACTCCATAGTATAAATTGGGGTACCCTCCCTACCGCAGCGTTGGTGTTTAAGGAGTTTCCCGCAGAGCAGCACTGGACCAACCGATGCTACTGCAGACGCGTGCTACGATAGAGGTATCACTTTTCGGCTTTTTTTTGTTTCTGAATGACGGGGCTCCTTAACCCACAATCGTCGGAAATTCGTTCTATTTTTGCAATATTTTTTTTGTGTACCTAGGCCATGGGATTGTCCATTGGGGTAGCACTTTATTTCCCCCCAAAACAGTTTTTGGGAGAGGTATAAAGCTCTTCAGGTGAGATGCCTCAGAAAAAAAGGGTGCAACGATACCGTAGCATGCGTCAATATGAGTTTCGACGAAATCCTCGATCTCATACGAGCTGGGCCGGGCAAGACGCAAACATGATGGCTGGACGGGATTTCCGAGCCGGTTTTTGCGAATCAGAACCTCAAATTTTGACACGAGCTGTCGATTAGTAAAACATTTTTTTGTACGAGAGTACGTTTTTTCTTCTGTTTTTTTTAATGAGCTAGCCCGATATTAGTAGAATTGGGAATTATTGTTTTGCGACAAATCGATGAAAAGAAAAACAAAATTAAAAACGCACTCCCGTGAATATATTTGTTATACTCATAAAAATCACGTGTCAAAATTTCAGGCTCTGATACGCAACAACCGGCTCGGAAATCGAGATTTTCATTTTTGACCTCAGACCATGTCTTATGGAAGATAGACGAAAACAGAAAAAAAATCGAATTTCTCTTTTCTCGTGCTTTCGCATGTTTTAGACCCGGAGTCAGACCGAATTGGGCTCGCTCTTCTCATAATACTTGCAGTCCTTTGGT
>JAYJMJ010000098.1:18104-31652 GCA_036873875.1 Laminaria ephemera
ACGAGATGAGGAGAGGGGGGGGGGAGAGAGGAAGGGTAAGTTTATGTTTCGCATTTTAGTGCATCGTGTACGTCTTGAGTTGTGTGCGGTATTTGTTTTAACTCTATTACTATTGTTCAATCAATCGTCAATCGTTACCGATGACCTGCCAGACGACGAGAGGGGGGCGAGAGGACGTTATGTTCGTCATTTCTTGGCCCAACGCGTACATATTGTGTACCTGGCGCATACATACTTCAAATTTGGTTCGAGCCCAGCGACCAGCAAGACCTCCCCATTCGGCTGCTGCCAGCACGCCATTTAAAGGTCCAAACAATACGCTTGAGACGGAATATCATTGATGCCACCTTTCATTGGCTCGTGACTTTTTCTTGGTGCATCGTGAACGTACCAGGTACCAGGTATTAAATAAGGAATATCATATATGTGTGGTATTTTTTGCTAGTAAACCGTTAATCGCTAGCCTAATCGTTGACTGTTCAAGGCGCAAAATAAACAAACGCACCCACCTGTAACGCTCTACAACAATACACTACGGAAAGAATCACCTGGTGGGCGAGAGACCGGCGGAGGGGTACGTGTGGAGTGCCGAAGCAGACACGCCTCCTGTTAAACCCCTCGGAGACGAAGGGGCGATCATAACGGCAAAAATAGGATCTAGAATATCTATGATACAATAGATCGTGATCCGTCCGACGTGTGAAGTGTTGCATAACAAAAAAACAGGCACAAAAAATAGTCTCAAGACCTACGGAGTTACTCGCCTGGTAGGCGATAGAGGGGCGGAGGGGTACATGTGAAGCGCCGCAGCAGATACGCCTCCTGCGAAACCCCTCGGGGACGAGGGGGCGGGCGGTGAAACCGCTCTCGACTGCCCCACGCGCCCCGGGGAGTGCACGCCTCCAGCCCTGAGTGGAAAACAGGAAATCGCACACAGCGTGGGACATGTGGAGAGAGGCGATTCGACAAGAAGGGGTGGGGATGGAGGGGGGAGGGGGGGAGAGAAGGAAAGAAAGAGGGGGGGTGGATGTGGAGGGATGGGCGAATAAGAACGGAATGCGTCAATTAATGACGCGTGGATAACAAAAAAATTTGCTAGGCCATAAAAAAATACATATACAAGGAGTTGACCCTTGCAGCACCGCTCCCTTAATGGGGACAAAACATGTGGAATAGACGAATAAGAGGAAATTTCGGGAGTCAGGAAAGGCTTAAGTCCTGGGCGCGACTGTCTTTTCGATATATTAAGGGGGAGTTTGGGGAGGGGGCGAATAAATAGAACGCGAGGGGGAGGACAAGTTGTCTCAATGCAACGAATGAACGAGCAAAGGCGATGGCGCATCATCCCTGACATTCGATCATCATCAGAGGGGACACAGATCCGACCAACCACAACAACACGACCACAACCAACGCCAACACCAACATCAACACCACTGCCACCAACGACATCATCAACACCATCACCTCCATCACAACCATCGCCACTACCTACACCACCAACACCATCAACGCTAACACCGACACTACAGACACCACAGACACCTCCAACACCACCACAACCACCAACACCAACACCGCCACCACCTACACCACCAACACCATCAACAACAACGACACCAACACCACAAACACCACAAACACCACAAACACCACAAACACCACAAACATCACCAACACCTCCAACACCACCACAACACCACCAACACGAAGATCAACACCACCACCAACACCACCATCATTATTCCCAACAGCACACCTTCTAGGGCTTCCTCCCAAGGCAGCAGCGGCCTCCTCCGAAGGCCAGACGCTGTCCGCATTGTGCGCCCGCTGAGACGTCAACCTTCATCACCAAAAACAACAAAGAGGCGTGTTTTTGTTAATTTTTCACACTTCGGGAAGAGCAGATCACCGTACATATCATACAGATCATTTTCACAGATCATCACCCGTCCAAGTCTGCACGGGTCTATTTGTTAGTTCAAATGCCGGCAAGAGCATTTTCACTGATCTGCATCATCGAGGGTCAGACGCTGTCCGCATTGGGCGCCCGCCGAGACGTCAAACTTCACTAATACCAAAAAAAGAGGGATGTTTTTTGTTTTTTTTAAATAAATATTTTAAACATCCGGTAGAGCACATTACTGGCTGTACGATACAGACCACAAAGATCATTTTCACAAAATCCTTTTCACACAAGAGTATTTGCACACAGGTCATTGACACACAGATCAGTTTCAAACAGATCATTTGCAAAGATCTGCATCATCCGTACAAGTTTCCACGGGGATGATCTACAGGGTTTTAAAATATCTGCACATGGTTCCGCATTAAGCACCTGTAGTTGGTCGATACAGATAGCACAAACCATTTACACACAGATCATTTTTAAAGATCTGCATCATCCGCACAACTGTCCACGGAGATGATCTAACGGATTTTTAATTATCAACATCTGTACATGGTTCCGCAGTAAGCACCTGTAGTTGGTCGAGTCCGGGTGTAGGTGCAGGAAGAGGAAGAGACCCAGCTTAGACACGGGCAGCTCGATGGCCTGGACCTTCTCGTCGCCCCCGTCCTTCCTACCCCCACACGCCACCTTATCGAGAGACCCCAGCCTGTTTTGCGGAAAAACGGACAAAAGGCGGCAACAAACTCAGAAAACACACACACACATCAAGGACGGTGGACAAAGCTGGAACAAAAAATGGGAAAACACTGAAAACAACTGAAGCAAACTGGCAAGAGCTGGAAAGAAGACACCACTTGGAAATAGCCGGCAACAGCTTTGGAAAACCCTCAAAAAATAATTGAAATTCGTGTATCTGGAAATATCTGGGAAAAGGAAACAAGTACACAAACAACACTGGAAATAATTGGCACTACTACTGTTGTACCTGGAAAGAGCTTTGGACCGGAAATAACCGGAAATAACCGGAAAGAACTGGAAAGAAAGAAGACACACGGTACGGTAAAGGCGCACCATATTTTTTCTGAGGCTCCTTCCTCACTTGAGGACCTCTATACCTCTCCCACAAACCGATTTTGAGTAAACTGAAAGTGCAACCCGACGACCAAACCCATGGCCTGGGTGTAAAAAAATATTCATATCGCAAAAAAATAATATTACGTTCCGACGAATTTGGGTTAAGGAACCGCGTCATTGTCATTCAGAAACCATCTCAGGCAAAAAGTGCTACCAGCTCTATCGTGGCACGGGTCACAAGTGGACACCACGGGTGTAAATGGAAATAACCGGAAAGAGCATTGGAAAGAACAGGGAATAAATAACTGGAAAGGTGTTTGCAACTACTGGAAATGACTGGAACGTGTATTGAACGTGCATATTTCTCGATGAGCTGCTGCCCCCACATTGTCTTTTAAGCCAGGCGGGCGGTACCTGGGGCTGTGGAAGTGGTACATGCAGAGCATCTCCCAGAAGAGCTTGGCCGAAGGCTCGGACCACTGCAGCACCCGCCAGCCCTCGGTGATCCACGTTGTGTACCTTCAAGCAGAGATAATCAGACAGAAATAGAGATAGAGATATGCAGACAGAAGAGAGGAAATCGAGGGGGGAGCGGATAGAGAAAAAGGGGGAACCAGAGAGATACGAGAGAAACCGATACAGACAGACAGACAGACCGACAGACAGACAGAAGACAGACAGACAGACGACAGACAAATAGACAGACAGACAGACAGACAGACAGAGAGACAGACAAATAGACAGACAGACAGACAGACAGACAGACAGACAGACAAGACAGACAGACAGACAGACAGACAGACAGACAGACAGACAGACAGACAGACAGACAGACAGACAGACAGACAGAGTGAGCTACGGAATGCCAAACAGCGTGCTTGCAGCAGAGCAGCACAAAACGACACACCAACAAAACCATAAAACACAAAATACCTGGTACAAATCAACACGAACATAAGTGTAAGGCCCCCGCAACCTTTCCAGGTCCCCTGTGCTCAAAACAGGTTCCCTTACCCTCACCAGGTCCCCCCGAAACCTTATCTCGGGCCTCCTCGTTCATACCAGCTCCCCCCACCCTCTTCAGGCCCCTTCACCTTCACCTTTTAGAACTGCACCCACGCTTTTGGCGACAAAATGCTTGGAGTTAGTGTGGGGTAAGTTGTGCAGTGGTCAAAAATTAACCGTTTCACCAGCGCATACATGATCTCACACTATTTCCAAGTCACTTTTTCCCCAAAAAGGTGGTCGGAGTCCTCACTAATGTTATGCTTCCCTTGCCCATGTCAAGTCCCCCCACCATTATTAAGCCCCTCACCCTCATCAGGTCCTCTCGCCCATATCGGGCCGCTCACCCTTACCGGGTCTCCCCAGCCTCATCAGGTCTCCCCACCCTCACCAGGCCCCATCGCCAATATCAGGTCCCCTTACTCGTACCCTTCCAGGTCGAGGGCACCTGACCACATACCTGGTATTCGAAACTACTGCTGTGAGGTTGAGGGTCACTACTGTGTACGATACGAACATAACTAACCCCACCCGTAGCCCTAACCCAATCAACCAATGCTAAGGGGTAGTCCTCTTCGTCTCATACACAGCCGTTGGACGCGCGCAACGATAGAGGCAGCACTTTTCGGCTTTCTTTGTTTCTGAATGACGGGGCTCCTTAACCCAAAATCGTCGGAATTGTCAATTCTTCTTTTTCAATCTGATTTTTTTTCGTATACCTAGGCCACGGGTTTTGTTCATCGGGTTGCACTTTTATACCTGGTAGTACACAAAATCAGTTTGTGGGCGAATTACAGAGCTCCTCACGTGAGTAGTCTCAGAAAGAAAAAAACTGGTGCAGCTCTATCGAAGCATGTTGTCAAGTGTGAATTAAATGGTGAGTTCTACTGGACGCGTGCTATGATGGAGTAAACACTTTTTTCGACTGAAACCGTTTCTGAATGACGGGGGCTCCTTAACCCCAAATCGTCCAAAATTTCATTAGATATTTGCAACAACGACAAAAAATCGTTTTATACGTAGGACATGGGGTTTGTTTGTTTTTTCTTCGGGTAGCACTTTTACTTTCCCTCAGATCAGTTTTTGGGACAGGTATCAGAGCTCTCAAGTGAGGAGCCTCAGAAAAAAAATGATGCCTCTCTACCATACCATGCGTCACTGATCTCATCAGGTCCGCCCAAACCCATCAGGCCACCCCGCCCTTATCAGGTCGCCTTACCCATGCCCGCAGTTAAGAAACGGATTGATACGAAGACGTTGAGGCTCGGTTCTTGAACCAAAAAAAAAAAAAATCGATGTAAACAAATCAGCTCAAACTGTAGTAGCCCCCTTCGCCATTGCCAGGTCCCCTTCACCCTTATCAGCCCCCCCCGGACCCACCAGGCTGTTCGTTACATATTCAGAGCACTACACCCACTAGCCTACATAGTCAAGTGACTCTGTGGTGGAGCGGGTAGTGCTATATAACCAACAAAATATATTATTTAGAGTCAAGTGACTATAGCTTGGTGGGTAGATCGTCCGCTTCTGAGGATGTTGTGGGTCGGTCTGTGGTCTACAGCAGTGGAGAGTGCAATATAACCAACACAGGCCACCTCGTCCGTATCAGGTCGCCTTACCCATGTAACCCCTTCGCCATCATCAAATCCCCTTGCCCGTACCCTTATCAGGTCCGCTCAGACGCATCAGACCACCTCGCTCTTATCAGGTCGTATTACCCAAGCTCGTACTTAAGAACTAGATTGTTAACAAAATGAGGCTCGATTCTGCACGAAAAATAAGAAATTCGACGTAACAAATTCAGCTCAAACTGCCCCTTCGCCACTGCCAGGCCCCTTCAGCTTTGTCGGGTCCCCTTTTCTATATCAGGTCCCTCCAGACTCATAAACTTCCCTCGCCCATACCAAGCCCCCTCACCCATATCAGGTCCCCTTACCCTTACCAACTCCCCTGAACCTCACCGTCTCCTACCCTTATCAGGCCTGCTAAACCAAAACCAAACCAAACAAACCCAACCTAACCCACCTGACAGTGTCCGGGTTAGCCTCCCCCAAGGGCCTTAACCAGGAGAAACACCAAACCAACCAAAACAAAACAACCAAACCTAACCAAACCAAACCAAACCAAACCAATCCAACCCAACTCAAATCAAACCAAACCAAACCAAACCAAACCAAACCAAACCAAACCAAACCAAACCAAACCAAACGCAAACCCAACCCACCTGACAGTGTCCGAGTTAGCCTCCCTCAAAGCCTTCAGCAGGACAAACAGGGGAGACGGAGCTCCCGCCCCCGCACCCATAGCCCGTGCCGGAGAGAGCGGAACTCCCGAAGACCGCAAGGGTAGCACCCCATCAAAAACCTCGCTTCGCAGCCATAACCGCGACATTCTCGCCCCCTACAAGGAAACTGCTGGGAAAATGTCACAATTTTACACAAAAAGGTCTCAAAATGACACAAAAAGTCACAAAAAGGCACAAAACAATGCAGCAAAATATGCGCCCCCCTTTTACTCCCGCAAGGAGTGGAAACCCCCCGTCGCTATCCTCGGCTCCTCGTCGGGGCTTCCCGTCGAGCACGAAACGGATCGGGGCAAGCGATGTATATCCCCTGCTTCCCTTCCTCCCTCCTCGCCTCTCTTCTTCCCTCCCTCCTTCCCTCCCTTCTTCCCTCCCCCCGGCCCGCTTCCTTCTACCCTCCCTCCCTCACTAGCTCGCTGGCTCCCGTCCGCGCTCCTTCCCTACGTCTCGCGTTCTCCTTTCCCCCCCCCCCTCCCTTTGCCCCCTCTCCTTCCTCCTTGCCCCACTCCCTCCGTTGCTCGCCTCCCTAACCCCGTCAAGAGTTGCCGACTGAGCCTCGTTCGCCCCCCCCCACTACAAGCACCGACTGGCGCTGATCCGACACACACACAGCCTTCGTCGTCCTTTGCTGTTCGTGTCTCCAACCGATCGAGAGAAAAAAATTGTCGTCGTGTTGTCGCTCTTTTTCGGCCGAACTGCGTTCGTTTCAATTCGAGAAAAGTTTTCGTCTGAAATTTTTCTGCTCCAAGCTGAAACGCAAGTTTGGTAGAGTCAAGCCGAGCGCGCGATAGGGTGGGGGTCGGGGGTGGAGGGGAGGAAGCAGGGGGGGAGGGAGGAAGAGAGAGAGGGAAGGAGGGAGGGAGGAAGGGAGGCAGGCAGGCAGGAAGGGGGGGACGGAGGGAGAGGGGAGGCGGGACAGGGAGGAGGGGTGGGTCGAGGGGAGAAGAGAGGGCATGTTTGTATCTCATATTCACAACATTGTGTTCTTGTTGGGCAACAGTTCAAAGCATCAGCAGAGAAAGGCAACATCCCACGACGACAGCTCGAGGGCAACACACATGCAAGGACAATCAACAGGTCAAGAGTAACAGCTCAAGGTAGCCACCTCAAGGGTAACAGCTCCAGACAATCAATTCAAGATGATAGCAGCAGCTCATAGCAACAGCTCAAGGGCAACAGCTCAAGGCAACAGCTCAAAGGAAAACAGCTAAAGGGCAACAGCGCAACGAAAAAGCAGCTCAAGGCCAACAGCTCAAGACCTACAACAGCTCAGGGGCAACAGCTAAAGGCAACAGCTCAAAGGGAAACAGATAAAGGGCAACAGCCCAACGAGAAAGAAGCTCAAGGCCAACAGCTCAAGGCCAACAGCTCTAGAATTACAACAGCTCACGGCAACAGCAGTTCATAGCAACCGCTCAAGGGAAACAGCTCAAGGGCAACAGCTCCAGGGCAGCAGCTCAACGGCATCAGCTCAACAGCAGCAACTTAAGGGCAGCAGCTCAAGGCCTACAACAGCTCACGGCAACAGCAGTTCATGGCAACAGCTCAGAGGCAACAGCTCAAGGGCAACAGCCCAAAGGGCAGCAGCTCAACGGCAACAGCTCAACGGTAGCAGCTCGACGGCAACAGCGCAAGGCTTACAACAGCTCGCGGCAACAGCAGTTCATAGCAACAGCTCAAACGCAACAGCTCAAGGGCAGCAGCTCAACTGCAACAGCTCAACGGCAGCAGCTCAAGCGCGGCAGCTCAACGGCAACAGCTCAAGGGAAACAGCTCACGGCAACAGCACCACAAGGCAGCAGCAGCTAAAGACAACAGCTCAAGGCAAAAGCAGCCCAAGGCAACAGCAGGTCAAGGCAGTGCGAAGGATAAAGGAGAGCGTAACCACACACCCCACAACGGCCGCGAGAAAAAGAAAGGAAGGATAAAGAGGTGGTCTCGTGGAGTGTTCAAGATAGCTACTAATACGCCTGTAGTCTACCGGTGTACGGTAGTGGTCCTTCTATAGTGCCGGTTTCCCGCTGTAGTGCCTGTGAAATTGCTTGACACAGGTAGGAACAACTAGCGGCAGCATGCGGAGCAGTGCCGGTTGCGGCTATAGTGCCGGTATTTCCAGCTGGCACATATCGGCACTATAGAGGGACCACTACTGTATATGTATAAGCGCAACACTTCTGGTTCGGAAAACAAAAGAAATGTCTCTGTCATTCACAGACCGACGGCAACGACTATGTTACAGTCGTTACTCTCTACCGACGTAAGGACTTACTCTGGCAAGAAGAAACAAGGGAGGCAGGCGATGCCCACTCACGTGTGGCGCTGACATCACGCGCACAGCTGCACGAGTATAGCAGAGGCACACGAGCGGAAGGCACGACACTGCTTGCTGCCAACCGATAGGCCTAGAGGCTAGGACTACTGTTGTGGTAAATGAGCACATTGCACATTGCATATGTGACACTTGCACCGACGCGCTCCTTGACAAAGATGCTACATACAGCACCGTAGAGGTCCCTCTATAGCGCCGGTTGAGTAGTGCGAGTTCCCCGCTATAGTGCCTGTGAAATCGCTTGGCACAGATGGGAACAACCAGCAGAGTATGCGGAGTAGTGTCTGTTGCTGCTATAGAGCCATGCAGGTATTTCCGGCCGACACATACCGGCACATAGAGGGACCTCTACTGTATACAAGGAGACCGGTCTTTTTGGGCGCGTCAAGTTTGGCCTAGACATGCCCGTGCAGGAGGAGTGGTCAGTCAAGGGGTTAAACCCGTGGCTTCCTGTTGGCTGCTTGATATTGCTTGAGCGGGGCCGTGACCTTCAGTACCTGCCCTCTGATAAGAAACGGGGATACTGGCCGAGGCTAGCTTCCTTATCAAGAAAGGGTGTATTCGACACAAACTTGAGCATATTCGCCCCCTCTTTTCTTATTTCCCACGAAAGCTTAGGCTGGGTTTCTTGTGAGGCTCTTTCTTACGAGAGGATAGTATTAATAGTATAGGAAAAGCATGCTTATTCAGATCATACCCGCCAGTGTGATATATGGTATGATACGTACGGCAACTGCTGTGCAAACCTTAAGGCCGCGGGGGATCCCTAAGGAAATTTTGTCGAGTAGGCGAGAGTATGCGTTTCGCCAAAATATGCCAACGACTTGGAAATAGAGTTTAGACGTTTACAAGCAAGATCCACCATTTTCGGATTACAAAAACTGATGCAAATATACAAGAATTCAGAGCGTTTTTGCCCTTTTTTTTTAGCCCAATTACTGATTACCCCAAACGAGAACTTCATTTTTCTGTCCACATTTTTTTTGTACGAAGGTATTAGTTCCTCAAAAGATGCGCAAAAACCCCAGCTATCTTTGGGTGAAAGCCGTTTCTTCACACGTGTTGTTGCCATGGTGGTACATACTCGCGCGTAAAATGAAGCAAAACGTCGATTTTCACGTTTTTGGTGATGCTCGCTGGCAATTTTGATTTAGCGAAATCACCTCGTGAGTCGTTTCTGGCTGCCTACGACTGCTGTCTGGTGCACCCGACGCCCTCACACACCCCATTAGGAGCGTGCCTCAATTTCGCGGGCTGCTGTTGCTTGCGAGCAGCTGCAGCTCTCCGCAAGTGAAATACACACGTCCAGTTGGAGGTTGTGTTTTGTGTCATTTCGTGTCTTCCGAACTTCGACCAATTTCGACCACTGCAGCAAACCAAAGTCGAGGAGTAGACCTCCGTCAAAAAGTGCGGACGGCCAATCTGACAAGAATCACGAGCTGCTGTGGATTCAACGCTAATAATTCACACCCGCTCTCGCTAAGGCACGAACCAGCTGAAGGTCGAAATGCAGCGTGTTAAAAATGCGGCGTAGTAGACTGCACCGAAAAAATACCTAGAGAATAGAGTGAGCCGGAAACCCGGGGATGGGGGGTGGATATGATCCCCCGCGGCCTTAACCTTTTGTGACAATTTCAATTTTGCTTCAAGAATCTGAGTTGGACAAAAGTTGGGTGAGAATTGCGCAGAAACCAAAACCCTAAAATCCCTTTTCCTTTTAGACTTTTTCACACCCCGGATAGATCAGCTAACCATAGCTCGAGCTAGCTCTTTTCAACGGTAGCTCACCGGTGAGCTATACGAGCTGCATGAGCTGCGCCACGTTTTCCCGGCTTGAGCTTTAGGACGTAGCTCATCTGCACATGTTTTCAAAGCTTGAGCTATAGAAGATAGCTCATCTGCGCACATTTGCCCAGGGTGAGCTATATGAACTGCATGAGCTGCACATGTTTCAGCGGGACGAGCTATAGGAGGGAGTTCATCTGCACCTGTTTTGAAGGCGTGAGCTATATACGATAGATAGGCTAGCTCATGAGCTGAAAATATCTGCCGGAGCAGAAGGTGGTGCGTTTGCGTATTTTGTTGGACAAACACGCCTGCTGAGCGGAAGGTAGTGCGTTTGTGTATTTATTTGGTTGGACAAATGGCAAACAACCCTCACAAAACTTGTGGACTCTCAGAACCACGGACAGAACAACCGTACGAGTAGCTCGAGCTAGCTCTTTTCGAGGGTAGCTCACTGGTGAGCTATATGAGCTACATGAGCTGCAAACGTTTCCCGGCTTCAGCTATAGGACTTAGCTCATCTGCACATGTTTTCAAAGCTTGAGTCATACCTGGTAGAAGATAGGCTCATATGCGCCTATTTGCCCAGGGTGAGCTATAGGAGCTACATGAGCTGCACATGTTTCACCGGGATGAGCTATGAGGAGCTGCATGAGCTACACATGCTTTCCCTGGCTTGAGCTATACGAGATAGATCATCTGCACATGTCTTGAAGGGGTGAGCTATACACGACAGATGAGCTAGCTCATGAGCTGTCCGGGGTGTGGACTTTTCGACCTAGTATCTTACCAGGTATATCATATGTTGACGCGTACCTGGTATGTACAAAAAAGACCGGTCACATTATAATATACCAGGTACCAGGTATTCCATATTTGCCTTTAGAACTGCATCTATGTTTTAGGGACAAACTACTTGAAACTAGTGTGGGATCATTTTCTTTGCAGTGGTGAAAGGGATATGAACATACCAGTATATATGAACCATAACCATGACGGTCACATTATAATATACCAGGTACCAGGTATAGCATATTTGCCTTTAGAACTGCATCTATGTTTTAGGGACAAACTACTTGAAACTAATGTGGGATCATTTTATTTGCAGTGGTGAAAGGGATAAGAACATACCAGTACATATGAACCATAACCATGACACCATAACATGAACATGACACCATCAACATCATGGACCTGCGGGCCGGTCGGGAAACAAGGAGCTGCCTTCTCCACTTTATTCTACAAACATATGGTATGCAGTATAGAAAACGGGGCTATTTTCGTTAGTCATTGTTCAAGTGATCCAGCATCGGGTTAAAAAAAAAAGAAGCTCGACTTGGATCGGACAAAAGCCAATCGCGTAGGGCAGGGACAGGGGACGGGGCTCACGGAGGTTTCAAGTCATGCGGAGGCCATGGGGTTGAGTCAGGGGCGTTTCAAGAAGTTTTTTGTCTCATGATACTGGAATCACACGCGGGGGCACCTCAGATTCCCCGATTTACATATATACTGAAACACGATCACTTACTTGTAGAATAATGTGGTGGAGAAGAGAGCGTTTTTTTTCCCGATCAGCTACATGATCACAACTACCGGTATAGCCGCGTTTGGTCTACTCTTCACGAAATTGTGCTCCTCCAGATTGCGATCGATGTTTCCACGGGCTGTCTCCCTACTCCCTCACGCTCCTGCCGTCGGTTCTCCCTACTGTTGCTGCTGTCACTACCGTGTAGACGCTACTTCGCTTCTACCTCTGCCGGTGTCAGCCCGACACGTGCAGCCCGCTCCCTATCCCGTTTATCCCTAGATTTTCCTTTTCTGTTCCGCCAAATTCCAGAATGTTACGACATTCCTCCATTTTTCAATCACAATTTTGTTGTTTTATCTCATTACGTGACGTATTTAATAGTCGTGGGTGGTCGCAAGACAACTTCAAACACACAGCAATTTGAACGGAGAATTCACAGAAACAGGAAAGAAGCACCTGATATCTCATTAGACTACTCATTACGTAACATACCTGGTATTTATTAGTCGTGAGTAGTCGCAAGACAGCCTTAATCATACAGTACTTTGGATGGAGTTGACAGAAATAGGAAACTATCGTACATTACGAGAACTCGTTCGGAGGTATGCGCAAAAGATTGTGATCGGGTTCACTACGTGCTATCCCCCTACCCCTTACGCCGTGCCGTCGATCCTCCCTGCTGCTGCTGCTGCTGCTGCTGCTGTCGCTACCGCGTAGACGCTACTTCCTTCTACCTCTACCAGTGCCAGTGCCCGATGTTTGCTGCTGCTTTGCTGCAGCCGCTACTAGTATCTGCTGCGATTCTTTGATTTTTGCTTCTTACCACTGGAACCACCCCCCCCCACCCCCCCCTCCCTACTCACCGGTTTTCCCATATATCCTACTCCGTTCCGCCAAACTCCAGATTGTCGAGACATTCATTCACGTTGTCGTACATGACGAGAACTCGTTCGGAGATATGCGCAAAAACACGAGTTTTTTTTTACGCGGGGAGCTTGAAGTTCGTTTGTATGAATACATAGATGATTGATGATTGATGATTGATGATTGATGATTGATGTATAGAACTGATAAATATTTAAAATTGTTACACAAAAAACACGTATTTCTGTCTATCATACCGTATAATGCATTCAGTCCTGTCAGTTTTCGTCATATTAATGTAAATCTTGCGTCACCCGCTTTGCTTCGCCCCGACCTACCAGTACAACCTACACTCCGTAGGGATATCTTGTATAACTGATAAATACCTGGTACATGGTCTGGTATATACTACTCTGGACGGAAATGTAAGAACCGTTTGGGTATTCACATGAACACACCAACGATCCTTACATTTACGTTCGTAGTGGTGTATGAATATGTATACCGCAAAGCAAGCAGTACCACAAACTACTGGTTGTATGATAGTACCTATTGTACACCGGTAACATTTACGTTATTAATAGTGTCAATACGTCTCGTACATGCACTTTTTTTTTTTTTTTTTTGCTCATCCCATCTATTATTTTCGCACTTTTTCTTTCTCCTTCTCCTTCCCTATTAATAGTCGTGACTCAGATCCGGGGTCACTTAGCAGGCTCTTCTCCCCCCTCCCCACTACGGTACGCGCC
>JAYJMJ010000099.1:0-19328 GCA_036873875.1 Laminaria ephemera
CCCCCCCCCCCCCCCCCCCCCCCCCCCCCCCCCCCCCCCCCCCCCCCCCCCCCCCCCCCCCCCCCCCCCCGAGACGCAGGAGGAGGAAAGTATTGACGGGGAAGAGCTGGCTTTTACTAGTGCGGGGGGTGTCAGATATGATGAGGCATTTCGATATGCGGACGGGGATGGGGAGAAGAAGAAGGAGGAGGAGCAGAGGGCTGGCGAGGAGAAACTCGTTTGTACCAGTGCGAGGGAAGTCCGATATGACGAGGCGCTGGGAGGCTGGGATGGGGTGGAGGAGGAGGCTGACGAGGAAGGAACGGAGAAGGAGGAGCGCCTGGAGGATTTTTTGATGCGACTGACTGGGGAGGAAAACTTGGCCTTGGTTCAGAATCTTCTTCTCACTGCTGTGGACACCAGCGTAACGCCGGTACCACGCGCAATACAACGTCTGACAATTCCACCACACATCCGATATATCACGATCTAGATAATCTATATCTCGTACTTGCCACTATGAGATGTCGTGCAGACGCGTGCTACGATGGAGGTAGCACGTTTTGGCTGAAACGTTTTCTGAACGACGGGGCTCCTTAACCCAAAATCGTCGGCGTTTCGTTTTTTTTTTTTGCAATACCTTTTGTTGTATACCTAGACCATGGGATCGTTCATCGGGTGGCACTTTTATTTTCCCCCCAAATCAGTTTGTGGGAGAGGTATAGATTGCACCTCTACCGCATCGTGCGGCTGTAAGAGCCGTAGAGCACCAATACGTGCGCGCAGTTTTTTTCGGGTGGCGGGTAATGGCCGCCCCAAAGACTTAACACTTAACTAGATATCCAGGGCACTTTCGTTACTATTGTAATACATATGATACACGAGTACGATTTTCGTTTGTTTTTTTTTGCCAAAACGATTTTTTCCGAGCACCCGTGTACGTCGTAGTACAGCGTTCGCTTGCGTGTTGGTACCGCGGTGCATGCATTGGTTTGCACCTCGTACATGGTAAGCTTCCGTCGGGGCACTTATTCCGGCCTTTAGCGGCCGCGGGATAATTTTCAGAGAAACTGAGCTGATGTGAGAACATGACGCTCTTGCTACGATAAGCGGGCACCTTAAATTTCCGAGGCTACTCAGTTGAGGAGGTCCGTTCCGAGCCCAAATCCTGATTGTCACAAAACTTGAAAGCGCAACCCGAGAAATTAATACCAGGTATGTAAAGAAATAGTCAAGAGCAGCCTGTTGTCGTGAGCAACCTTCAGTAGCGACTGCACACATGCGCTACGGAGCACGGCCTAGGTATGGGCACAGAATGATGTTGAATAAATTCAACGAACTCGGATGGTTGCTGATGAGTTGAGGGGTTCTGTCAGCCTCACCCGGTAGATGTTTTGGCCGGCAAATGTTGACGCCTGCTACATTGGACGATAGAAGCACTGTACCTCTTTTTGGCGAAAACGTGTCTGACCGACCGGGCTTCTCAGCTAACAAAACTGCTACTTACTAATATGAATAGTGTCGTTGGAATGCCATTTGGGGTGTACAATATCATTCGCTGTATATACCTAGCAGCCCTGTGGTGGTTGTTCGTCGGGTTGAACTTTTTTCGTTTTTTTTTCTTCCAAAATCAGTACCACTCTGGGTGGAAATATAGGGACAGTTTGGTTATTAATAAGACTAACAAAAGGTCCTTAAATTTACGACCAGAGTGGTATTTGGGTGAAGCACAGAGCTCCTCGAGTGAGGAGCCTCAGAAAATTATTGGTGCCCCTCTACCGTACTCTTAGTACTCTTAGTACTATTAGTAGCATGCGTCAGGGGCACACATACCGTCACACACGTCACTTCATCACCATTCACAAATATCTCTTGCTACACCGCCCACCATGCACAGGTGGACAACGTAGGCGTACTCATGCCGCATCTGGCCGAACTTCGGTTCGCCCGGGGGAGCACGCTCGCCTCTTTTCGGGATCTGGGCAGCTCCCTCGTGAGCTTGCGTGTGCTCTGGCTGTCGGCTTGCGGGGTTTGCCACTTGGATGGCGTTGGGGCATTGGTGGGGTTGGAGGAGTTATACCTTGCCTTCAACGATGTGGAGGATCTGACGTCCATTGCACTGCACGACCGGCTAGAGGTAGGTAAAATCATGAAGCAGACGCAGTAGGTTTCCGTATCTTGTAATACGTAAACATTTGCAAAGGCGAAGACGATGCTGGTGCTTTTTTCTCTGTAGTGTCTGCTTCGAACGCTCCACAGGCAGTATGCGAAGATGTTTCTCGCGTATTTGGTTTAGATAAGGCCTGCTTCACGCAGATCGCAAACCGAACGTCTTAGGCTTATCCAAACATTAAACTAGTTTTCCATACGGTAGAACGCTCTAGCTGTGCGAATATGATGCTGGTGTTTTTTCTTCTGTAGAGTGTCCTTCTCGTAGCTTCCAGTCGGTTGCCTAGACATAACCCTGAGGTATAATTGTGACGCGTGCTACATACTACTCGGTCCGGAAATGTGAGCACCGTTTGGTGTTCATATTAAAGCCCAAACGCTCCTTGTAGTTGCTGACAGAGAGGTATTGTATAGAAGCTCTCCGCGGCTTTCGTGTTCCTGTTGTCTCGTATGTTTCCTGCAGGTTCTGGACCTGGAGTCTAACAGTATCAGCGATGTGGAGCAAGCTGTGCAGCTAGGCACGTGTCCGCGCCTCTGGTCTCTCACTCTCACGGCAAACCCTGTCTGCCGAGATAGAAGCTATAAGAAGCTGATAGTCGAAGCCATTCCCCAGCTGGCCACTCTTGACGACGAGAACGTTACAGGTCTGTCGTGTCTTAGCTACCTCTCGTCATTATTGTATAATATGAGGGTGGTGTCGTGACGGTCCCCTACTGGGCTGCAAATGTCGACGACATTTACATACCTCGGATTCAACTATTGTACACGCTGGCCAGACACATTCTTTTTTCTGGTTGCAAAGTCCGAGTTAAGGGCTTCCTGTAAATTCTTTTGTCGTATACCTCCTTGTAACTTTGGTCATCAGTTCCTGATCTTGTGCCTCAATACGGTCCCCCCCCGGCCTCCGCGCCCCCCCTCGTACATTCGTTTGGTCGCATGGTGCATCAACTTTTAACTACCAGACTCAGATCGGTGTCCCCCCTCTGTACCAGCAGAGGGGAAGTCGAACACCCTGCTAGCCGGTTCCCCGCAATACGGTTTGCTGGAGAAAGTGAAGCCTCTCGAATTGAACAGTACTACGATTACTCTTGGTGCCGGGGAAGAGGGCAACAGGAACCTACGAGAGACGTCGGAGATGAATCCTTCTGACAACCTGACGCCGGCTAGCAATAAGCGTCCATGCGACTCTCTGCAGAACAAGTTCAGCAAGGCGGGCGGAGGTCTTCTCAACGAAGCCTTTTCCAGCTGCCGGCAGCTCCCTGCTGAAAAAGATCGCGCAAAGCCTGGCTTGGATTTTTCGGGAGGGGC
This sequence comes from Laminaria ephemera, assembly GCA_036873875.1. Classification (NCBI taxonomy): domain Eukaryota; class Phaeophyceae; order Laminariales; family Laminariaceae; genus Laminaria; species Laminaria ephemera. The sequence continues at coordinate 3,457 of JAYJMJ010000099.1, forward strand.
ACCACCCTCCTACTCGTGGCTGACGGACTCGCGCTCTATAGCCACCAGCGCGTGTTTTGATGATCGACAAGGCGCAGTAGGCGCAGACAGTGGCCGCAGAAGTGCAGAGGAAAGCAGTAGAGAAGAAAGCAAGGGGGATCGAGGAACGGGCACTGCATTTTGTAGCGCAACACCAACGGTAGGGCTAAGCGTAGCGGACAAAAAAAATCACCACGACGAGCAGGATGGTGTCAACAGCAGGGACAGTGCTGCTGCCCCTGCCGCTGCTGCCGCCGCCGCTGCTGCTGCTGCTCTGTTCGTCAACGAGGAAGAACTAGTCGGTAAGGCCATCAAAGCTCTCCGAACCACGGCGCCGAAGTCTGACAGCCTGAAGTGGCTCTCAGAGGATACTCGCAGCTTTGGCGGGGATGATATAGATGGTCACGACTGCATCGAATATGCGCGCGAAGACCGAGAGCACACATTAGATGCAACAAAAGGAGAATCACCCACACCCATAGGCACGCTTAGAAATACTCACGGAGAGGGGCCGGCGAGCAGCGCCGTCCATGGGAAGGAGCTGGCGCCTTACTGCCGTCAGAAAGGGGACGACTGGCTTATCAAGGTGAACAGCACTACGATTTTTCCGTTGTTGTGGTCCGTTACAAACGACATACTGGTGCGGTGCCGAAACGGTAGTACGTAAACCGCACAAACCTGATCACTCGAGGTTCAAGGTTGGGTCAGAGACATGCCACGATTTGGGGGTGGGGGTTGAGGTTAGGCCATCTGACTGACGCAATTTCCTCCGACGTACATATACAAGCGTACAGGCACTGTGGAGAGCGAGACTTTACGGTCCCTTCTAATGCTCTGCGAACCAACTATGCAGGAGCGCGCATGGTTGATTTTCCCTTAACCTCGTGCCAACGCGGTCTCGTTCCCAGTTTTTAAGAATCGAAGATATCGGACCAGCCGTGGATGGGGATGCGCCGAGCGAGGCAAGAAGCCAAACCTCATCGTCGCTCACGCATGGCTCAGAGGTAAGCAGCCATACCTCCTATCCTAGGTTTCCATTGCACCCCACTACACACTCCAACACCGCGACCCCCTCCTCGTACCTGTCCTTCGTGTGTTTTCGTAGTTATTAATTGCACACCACTCCACCACCCCAATCCCTCAACCCTCTCGTCATAAATGTCCCTCTTGTTCTTCCTAGGTATCCATTGCACACCACTACCCACCCCGACGCCGCGATTCCTTCCTCATCACTGTCCTGCGTATTCGTCCTAGTTTTTTCCATTGCATACCATTGCACACCTTAACGCCTCTCTTCACCTGTATCATTCGCAGTTTTCCTGTGATAGCTATATCTAAAGCACACCGCTACCCGTCCCAACGCCGCGACTACTTCTTTGTACTTCGAAGTATTTTTCCTTCCCGTTTATCCTACTCTAGCTATCCGTTGCACACGACTACACATTTAACGCCGAGGCGCCCTCCTCATACTTGCTCTTCGTGTTTGTCCTGTCATAGTTGTACATTGCAAACTAGGACACACCCCAACGCAGCGACTCCTTTTTGATACTTGTCTATGGTGCTCGTCGTATCATAGTTACACATTGCGCACTAGTCCGCTACACCTCCCAACACCTCGACTACCTCTTCATACTTTTTCATTTTTGTTCTTCCTATCGTAGGTATCCAAAGCGCACCACTATCCACCATAACGCGTCGACACCCCTCCCCATGTATGCCCTTCGTTGTTCGTTCTATCGTAGTTATCCATTGCTGGAAACCCCGCGTTAGGTATACGCCGGCGCCGAACACGAAAAAGACCCACCTCCGTCCATGTCAGTACATCATCTGCTTCATTGAGGGGCGACGCCAGGCATCACAATAATAACCTTGACACAGGAATGCTGGAAGAGCGACCACGCCCTGTGACAGCTGACGGCAGCGGCAAGGCAAGCGCTGGAGTCCATGGCTCCAGTTTCGTTTATGACACAGCAAGAGCAGGCGCCGACACAACACGAACAGGCGCTATTGCCGTGTTGAGCGGGGGGGGTGGGGTCTGGGCTAGCTGTAGAAATCCCAGCCGGGACAGTAAGGGAGGGGCCGAGAAGACTACGAGGGATGGTCGTGAATACCGTCTGACTGCGTCGCTCGCAGGGGCCGCCGCCGTATCGTCTGCAGATCATCATGCTGGGCTCGTCAAGCCAGGGTCACGCCCTCGTAGTAGTGATGATAATAGCAACGTCTTGGATGATTCCGGCCAAACGGAGCCAGGGGTACCACGCCCTCGTAGTAACGAAGGTGAGTTCTTATATCCCGGCGGAAACGAGCTAGCGGCACGCCTTCGTGGTGGCGACGATGGAAGCAACTTCTTACGTGAGGACGGCGGAAACAAGCTAGAAGCACGTCTTCATAGCGGTGACGATGGCAGCAAGTTCTTACACGATGCTGTCGAGACCAATCTACGGGAACGTACTCGTGTTAGTGACATTGGGGGAGATTTCATACATGAGGCCGGCCGAAACAAGGTGGAGGCAAGCCCTTGCAGTGGCGATGTCGGTCGGAGAAAGCTAGGGGCGCGCCCTCGTAGTGGTGGCGATGGCAGCAAGTTCTTACACGATTCCAGTGGAAGAAAATTATTTTCCCAAGAAAACGCAGCGCTAATGCGTAAAGAAGCGCTTTCGCCCCCACCGCCAGATGACCTGGCTTATCCTCGACTTACCCTTGCAGCAGGAAAAATTCCAACGAAGTACTTTCCGACGGGTGGGGGGGACCACACAGTGGCCCTTGCCAATTCCATGTCCGTTCTCACCCCCTTACAAACCCCGGGCTTCCCGACTGCCCCCGATCACCGAGAAAGCCGTCTAGGATGGCTGGAAACCGGCACACCTGGACAAAGCACGGATGAAGGAGAAAGCCATCCAGGATTGCTGGAAAATATAACACTGAGGGAAACGACGGGAGAAGGGGAAAGCCACCTACGATGGCTGGAAACCCGCAAACGTGGAGAAAAGGTGGGAGAAGCAGAAGAAGAAAGCCGCCGAGGACGGCTGGAAACCAGCAAACCTAGGGAAACGAAGGGAGAAAGAGATAACAGGCACCTCGACTGGCCGAAAGTTAGAAAACTTAGGGAGACGGCGGGAAGAAATTACTGCAGGAGCTGTCAGCATGGCCTTCCCAGCGATCCCAGAGAGGGGTGTTCTGTGGTTGCTGAGCCAGCCTCCGCGTTGATGACGGCGGTTGAGACTGATGATGCGGTCTGCACGAGTTCATCCATAGGTGATGCACTTGTTGATAGCGAGATGGAAAGCCGAAGGTGCAACGATACGCTTCGACCGGCAAGGATACCATCGCAAGACGGGTTGGGCAACGACGATTACCGAGATCGGCGGTGGTGTCAGAAAGACGATTGCGAGAGCGATATCCGAAGCTGCAAGCGGGGGGGTCACTTTATGGCAAAGGGCTTTGCCGGTAGAGATTGCAACGCTCCAGAATGGTCGCCCGGGGAAAGCGCTAGCAGCGACGGAGGGTTAGGGTTCGACGACAGTGTCGTCAACAACGTCGGTGATATCGTCACCGAATTTGTTAGAGTCGGCGCATCGATCACCGGGTTTCACCGTGAACAAAATAGTAGAGTAGGAGGATCGGTCCCCGCGCTTCACTGCGAAAAACTCGGTACCAGCCTACCGGCGACAGCAGAGACCGGTTTAAGTTGTGCCCGAGGGTCTGCTGCTGTGAATTGTTCGGGTGAGGAGGATGGGACACCGGCGAGTACACCGTGGCTGAGCGCTGTACCCAATCGGGGGCATGTTCACCCCCACCGCGACACCCACCCTTACCACCACCCCCACCACCACTCCTACCCCAACCTCCACCCCCCCCATCACCACCACCCCAACCACCACCCCCACCAACACAACCAACCGCACCAACACCACCCCCTTCGGCATCAAGAGAGCGGTTGGAGCCCGGAAATATCAGAATATTCAACAACGAAAGATCATCACAACCACCATCACCACGACAATCACCACCGTCGGCAGCAAGATAGTGAGCCCTACCGGGGTAGATCAGAAAAGGCAACACCGAATCACTACTACTACCACCACCGGCAGCGAGAGAGTGATCGCAACCTGGGTAGCAGGTCAGAAAAAGCAGCAACAGCGACGCATCGGCGGACGTGCGACGAGGGTGACGTAGGGGGTTACTTTGAGAGGCGAGAAACAAAGGCTGGAAAAAGAGGAGCGTTCGTGGACGGCAACAGGCTCACGCCGTTGCCGCGGGAGAGGTCGAAGAAACAGGTTCCGAACTCTTGTTTGAGAATAGCTTTCAACTAGTTAACCATTTTGACGCGTGCTACGATAGCGGTTGCACTTTTTGGCTTTTTTGTTTTTGTTTCTGAAGGACGGGGCTCCTTAACCCAAAATCGTCGGACTTTCATTGTTTTTTTTGCAATGTTTTTCGTTGTATACCTAAGCCATGGGATTATGCTTCGGGTAGTACATTTGTTTTGCTCCGAAAAAGTTTTTTGGGAGAGGTATTAGAGAGCTCCTCAAGTGAGGAGCCGACGAGTACTACCATAGGGGGGGGGGGCATGTTTAGCTTTATTTTTCAGCCGTCCAGAGCCACTCGGAAGAGTGACTACCCAATTTTTTAGCGGCCTTCCAGCTTTTATCCTGTTTCATTTCGCGATATACACTACCTTGGGATTCTTGTCACCTGCGCTGCGCCAACAAAACGAAAAAAAATCATGTTTAGGGAGAGAACTATTGAGTCACTCGCCCGAGTGGCCTAAACGCGGTAGTGAAAATGATAGTACAACACCCCCTTACCGTAGGACCAGTCAGCCTCATAAAAAAATTGGTGCACCTCTACCGGACTACCAGGTACGTAGCATGCGTCAGGGGTACCACCTTTGACGGACGGGATTCCTCACCTGAAGAACTACGCAAACTATTTCGAATACGTACCGCGTGTGTTTTACAATACTCTATTACGGAGGACCATAGTAATCAGGACCTACGATATACAAAAAAACCTATATATTCCATCTTTTTTGCCAACCATATTTGGTCGTGATTACTATGTTCCCCCGTAATAGACGCGTGCTACGAAAGAGGTAGCACTTTTTCGGAGAAACAAAAACCTGAATGACAATGACGGGGCTCCTTAACCCAAAATCGTCGAAATGTCACTCTTGTTTTACAATCGGAAACGGTTTTTATACCTAGGCCATGGGTATGGTCATCGGGTTGCACCTTCAGTTTACTCTACTATAAAAATCAAGTTTTGGGGTGGGGTATAGAACTCCTCAATTGGGGAGCCTCAGAAAACAAATGGTGTACCTGTACCGTACCATGTGTCTATATTCGTTACCTACCTAGGCCGTACGATTATCCATCAGGCTGCACATTCGTTTTTTCTTCCAGTCAACGTGTGTGTGGAATACAGAGCTCGTCAAGCGAGGAGGCTGGGAAAAGTGAAATGTTACCTCTATCGTATGATACCTGGAGCAGATGATAGACATACTAATCCTCAGGCATATTGTACGTCCGCATAAGACTTGAAGTCAGCCGATATAGGAATCAGTACGAACGTCCCAGCCAGGGCGCACAGAACAAACCATCCATGACCCACACTACCTTTTTTCAGATTCGGGCCTCTGGAGGGGGGGAGGGTGAGGTCAACCACAAAAATCTGGTGATTCATCGAGTAGGGGATGGTTCATATTCATCCCGTCCCCCACGAACGCCTGTAGCTTTACGCGGAACCTGACCGCGCGTATTCTCTTTCTGTCGTTGGAGGACCAAACACTGTGTCGGCCCTCTAACAAGAACCTGAAATCCGGCTCTAGGTTACCATCCTTATTCTAGCGGAGCGAGAAGGGGGTAGATTTCTTACTAAATCCTATAGATGGCAAGCGCCTCGACTACGTAACACTTCCTTATTTTTTTAAACTCTAGGTGAACTTTCTTAAAGTCTACAGGTAGATTGCTGTGACCGGGCCGATACTGTACCTCAGCTCAGGTTAAACCTATGATCGGAAACGTACAGATATTAGGCTTTGTTGTGAATGTCTGAAAGGACAGTGCACGACATTTTGGTCTATGGAAACTTGTACTTGTATTGTGATATGACGAAACTTTTTTCTTCGGCCCATTCTGGCGGGGGGGGGGGGGGTAATGTAAGTCGTGGAGTTTTTTGTTTTTTGTACGCCCTTGGTCCCAGGGATATACATTGCATGAAGCCTGCGGGAAACCTGATTCGGACTCACTCGTATAATACACTGCCGGCCCTCTCACAAGAAAGAGTCTCACAAGAAACTGAGCTTAAAATCACGGGGAAATACGAAATTCGACGGTTGTTAGACTGAAGTTAGCGCAGGACATACCCTTTCTCAACTACTAAGAAATCTAGCCTAAAGCCATTATCTCGGTTTCTTATCAGAGGGCCGTATTCAGTACCTACCAGGCAGAGTTAGTACTACACGTTGTCTGCGAACAGGGGAAGCCAGGTCTCTTATCCACAGAGAGGGTAATCAGTTGTTGGCTGATGCACATCTATTATTTTAGCAGTTGAATGAAGATTATAGTCCGTCCTAATCTGGATGAAATATCTCTCAACAAATATCGACGTATGATGTATATCATGCCAGGTAATACGTACGTATCGAGACGGGCACAGGAGGAATAGACACACAGCATTTTTTTCTTCTGTACCCTCCATTGAATCGCATTCCTGTCTGTGCTTGTAGTCCGATTCGCATAATATATTCCCGGCATATAATATTTTTACATCAATCTGCATCTCGTATAAACTATATCCTCGAAGAGGAATATATCTATACAAACGCGCGGCCGAAGTAGTACGCAGCTTGTAAAAGTTGAGTATCGACCATTCAATTGGTAGAACTCACAGCTGACGTATTTGATTTTTTTTTTTTAAACTACTGTACCATGACAGACATTGATTTGTGGGTTGACTCGTTGTTGGTTGATTGGTTGATGGATTTGATGCAGATGGCGGCAAAACGGGGCAATCCCATTCGTTATTTTTAACAGGTTTGGGCATATTATATTGATGAGTCGTTACCTCATTTTTATCCGTTACTACATATCATAGATCGTATCTTCTCCTCCGAGTCGTGTCCACCCACCCCACACGCGCACTCTTCTCTTCGCCCTGACCGCACCCACTGCTTGCGCGCCGAGGACACACACCCCACCACAAGAAGAAGACGAAGACGAGTACAAGTTCCGCTCAGCATCGCCGTTCGGTGCTTTGGGGCACGGGCGCTAGTTCATCTCGCTTCGGCACACCAACTATCCAGTCTACAGCAGCGGCAGCACCTTTTTCTTTGTCGGTGAGGGCATATCTTTGACCAACACAGATCCACACCCTTCTATACAATACTGGTCGGAGTTGTGTACAGCTCGTGTGCTGCACCAGTGCTACCAGCGACTTCCCTCGGTGAGATTTGCTTAGCCATTTGACATGTGCTACGGCAGAGGTAGCCGTACGTAGCACCCGCTGTTTCTGATCTGAGGCTTCTCTTACTTGCGGGGCTCTATCCTTACCTCTATCCGTACCTCACCCAGAAAACAGACTTTGTGAGAAAAAAAACGCAAGATACGCCCCATACACAAGCAACAAAAACAGAGTTGTCCCCAGCTCCTGCCACACCACCACTGCTACCAACGACTTCCCTCGGCGAGATTTTAGCCCTGGAACGCTTGCTACGGTAAGGGTAGCGGTAGCACCTGCTTTTTCTGAGCCTCCTCCTCACTTGAGGAGGGACCTCTATTTACCCCACCCAGCAACCGACTCCGAGAAGAAATACAAGATACGCCCCATTCGCCGCTACACGCATATCTTCAACGCAGACCCACCCCATGGTACACCGACCACGGTCGTCTCCACCTTGTCCTGCACCACCACCACCACCACCACCACCACTAGCGACTTCCCTTCGTGAGGGTTTGGCCCTGTGTCGCGTGCTACGGCGTCTGTGATATTTCTGAGGCTTCTCTCACTTGAGGAGCTCTATCCGTGCCTTTATCCGTACCTCACTCAGCAACAGACTTTGAGAAAAGTTGTAAGATACGCCCCATGCACAATTCACCAAACTCGTCGCCAGGTCGTTCTGCACCATCACTACTACCAACGGCTTCCCTCTGTCAGGTGCTAGCCCCTCGTCGTCCGCTACGGCACTGGTAGCGGTAGCACCTGTTTCTTCTAACAGCCCCTCCTCGCTCGAGGAGCTCTATCCGTACCTCTATCTGTACCTCACCCAGCAACAGACTTTGAGAAAAATCGCAAGATACGCTCCACACACAACCAGAGTCGTCGCCAGGTCGTTCTGCACCACCATTACCTCCAGCGACTTCTCTCTGTGAGGGTTCAGTCTTTCGTTCGTTTATGACGTGTGCAATGATAGGGCTAGCTGTAGCATCTGCTTTGTTTTAAGCTCCTCCTTGCTTCAGGAGCTCTACACATACGTACCTCACCCAGCAACCGACGTTGAGAAAATATGTAAGATTCGCCCCATACGTATACAATCCCATCGACTACGCGAGGTGTCCTATCGAATGCTAATGTAAAAAACATGACGGATCCAAAGATATTGCAGGATCCAAAGATATTGAAGGTTCCATTGATATTGCGTAGCTCCTCACTTGAGGAGGCCCATCAGTGCGGAATGTTAGGGCTCAATGCATCTGTTGTGCTGGAGGGAGATGTCGCGCGTGAATTTTCGGAAGCAACTCAGGCTTGAGGAGCTCTCTATGTACCTCACCCAGCAACCGACTTTAAGAAAATATGTAGGATACGCCCCATACACAATCCCATCGACTACGAAATACGTGGTGTCTATGGAATACTTTTGTAAAATCCATAACGGATTCAAAAGATATTGGAGGATCCAAAGATCTTGGAGGATTCAAAGATATTGGAGGATCCAAAGATATTGGAGATTCCAACATAACTTTTGAAAAATACCTCACGGTTCCAAAGATATTGGAGGATCCAAAGATATTGGAGGTTGCAACGATATTGGATAGCTCCCCGGTTGAGGAGCTCCGTCAGTGCAAAATGTTCGGGGTCAGGATAGCTGTTCTACGCGAGGGAGGGGTTGCACGCGTAGGTTTGGAGGCTCCTGCATGCTTGAGGAGCTCAATATGTACCTCACCCACCAACCAACTTGGAGAAAAAAAGCAAGATATGATACACCCCATAGACAGTCCCATCGACTACGAAGTACCTATCCAAGACAAAAAGTAAAAAAAAGAATAACGGATCCAAGGATATCGGAGTATCCGAACATATCGGAGGATTGAAATATATTGGGTAGCTCCTCAGTTGAGGAGACTTTTTAGCAAGGAATGCCTGGGGTTAAAAAGGCGACCCCTTCCACCATTGCGTGACCCCCTTTGCGATGTCAGGGTGCAGGTTATTGCGTTGCATCGTGGGGCAAGCCCCCTGCGGGGTTACGAATCTTGCACGTGTTTTATCTGCATTTGGTACGTCCACGTTGGGTTTGTATGGACGTCTGTGTGCGAGGTGTCTGTGTGTTCTCCAAATTCAACACTTATTTTGTACCCATAAAGTTTAACGTGAAGAATGCACATACGCTCATCGCCATCCACTACATACAGTTTCCGTGGCGGTTAGTCGTTCTACTATTAATATTACGGGGGAACATGGTAACAAAAAGAAGTAATCAGAACCATATGGTGCGTAGAAATAGGGGAATATATAGGTTTTTGTGAATACCGCGGGTTTTGATTACTGTGGTCCCCCGTCATAGTAGAGAGATGCTAGCTCTGTGCATGGGGTTGTGTGCGGCTACCGTATGATATCCATCCGCAGACACTGCTGCTGCTGCTGGGATCCTGGAAAATAATTTTCGTATCTTTCATATCTTTGGTATTGCGGCGGAAACGGCTGGAAAGTTGGAAATGTATCTTTGAGATCTATGAGACCTTTTGAGACCTTTGAGATCTTTGAGATATTTGAGGTATCTGAGCTTTGAGGTCTTTGAACTTTGATATCTTCGAGATCTTTGAGGTAATTGAGCTTTGATATCTTTGAGATCTTGCAGATTGCGGCGGAAACGAAAAAATGTGAATGGATTACCTGTACTAACAAAGAGATATCGGGTGACGGTATAGGTTTTGGTCAGTCCATACCTTTTAGACTCAACATACTCGTTACAGTTCAGGAATTTCCTTGACCGCTGTCATTGACGGGTGTCCTTGACGTATGTACTTAACGGTTGTCCTTGACGGTTGGGCTTGACGGTTGTACTCAATATAATACTTCGAAGTAGGTTTATAGGGTAGGGGAATCCTTGACGGCTGTGCTTGGCGACTGTCTTTAACATACTAGTTTTAGTGCGGTAGGTATTGATCATCGACGGCTGTGTTTGACGTCTTTCCCGTCAAGAGGCAAGAGTCCCGTCACACACGCAGCAATTTCCTTGACGTCTTTCCTTGACGGCTGTCCTTGACGGCTGTCTTTAACGGCTTTCCTTGACGGTTGTCGCTAACACAATAGTTTTGTAGGGTAGGGGAATGGTTGGCGGCCGTACTTGACGGCGGTCCGTCAAGGAGTAAGAGTTCCGTCAACCGACATACCTGGTACTCAGCCTACGACGTCTCTGCGAAATCCTTGAGATCTTTGAGATCTTTGAGATCTTTGGGTTCTTTGAGATCTTTGAGACTTAAAAAAATCTTTGACATCTTTGAGATCTTTAAAATTGCGGCGGAAACGACAACATGTAGAATCTGAACGGATCCAACCATACATACACACGCAGCATGCAAGAAGCTGGACGACACAAACATCATACACGCGCAGCACGGTGATACTCGTTTCTGCTGCACGTTCGTACTCCTCTCGCAGACGCTTGACATGACCGCGCTCGTTGTTTTCATGGTCGACGCATGCTATACGGTAGAGGCGCACCTCGTTTTTTCCGACGGTCTTTCCTGGAGGAGCTCCAGGCCCCACCCAAAACTCTACTTTGACAAGCATTGTTCACCTAAGAGCTTTGGAAACGCCCATATGGGCCAGGTATACAATTATTAATAACAAGTTAGGAATCACAAACGGGATTCGGAAGATATTGGGTAGTTCCTCGTTTGAGGAACCCACCATACTGAAATCATTTGCCCCCAAACCCTTCCACTCCTACGGTAGCTGTACACTGTACACTGTACACTGTACACTGTACACTGTAGACTGTACACTGCAGACGCGTGCTGCGATAGAGGTGGCACTTTTGGGCAAAATATTTTATGAACAACGGGGCTCCTTAACCCAAATTCGTCGGAGTATCATTCTCTTTGGGTGAGGAGCCTCAGCAACAAGAAAGTGCACCTTTACTGCATGTGTCTGTACACTGTACACTGTTCACTGTACACTGTACATTGATCCCGGAAGTGTTGTCGCGTACTACTGTACTAATACCAGCCCTACCTACCGTACAGCAACTTGTTTGCGCCGTTTTCTTTTGATTTTTGTTTTGCAGCACCCCAACAACGACCTGCGGAAAATCGAAACACGAACCTGAGAACACTACCAAGACGGCAATGTCTCGCTCCCTGTTGGTGATCGCGTCCTTGGGTATGGTGAGCGTCAGCGCCGCGGCAGGTGCCCACCACCCATTCCTCAAGGGTGAGTGATTTCACGGTACCTACGTACAGTACTGCATCCTACGAGTACAGTATCGGCCCTCTCACAAGAAACCTGAAATCCGGCTCTAGGCTAGCATCAGAGCGAGAAGGGGGTGTATTTCTTACTACCTGGTATTTCATATAGACGCCAAGCGCCTAGGCTATGCCTGGTACAGAGTTTCTTCTTTTGTTTGAAAATTCTACACTAAATTTCGTAAAGTCTACTTTGTTATGAGCGGGCTGATACTGTAGAGTACAAAGCTGCTAAGAAGCCGTGGTTTTAATGCTTGACGAAACGAACATTAACAACCAAACGGTCCATAGAAATCCGGACATATTGTTGGTAGTATAATGTATCTTGCGTCGTTTTAGCTACGCTGCGGCGGTGCATACTGTAGGTTGTCACTTGAGTTGACTACGGCGGCATTGAAAATTGGCACTCATTGGTTACAATCGTATACCTGCGTGTGCTGTTGTTTATGCTCCGATATCCCGCTAAACGCAGGAACTTTGCGCAAAGATGTTCTCAAGCAAGGCCTCCGCGTGAACAGACGCACGGCTGAAGATGATCAGGTACATATGTCTAAAGACATGCATTCGAAACGCCGCAACGGAAGAGAGGGGGTGCCAATGCATATGAGCCACGACATATACACCATGCCGTCGTGCAGATTGTGGAGCATTCATACGACAACCTATAAGACGCTGAATTTACCTACTGTAGTCATACAGTGTTTCTAGAGGATGTCGTGGACTCATAAACCGATATCGGGGGTATGCGCCACGACATAGGATGAATCTCTCGGCATAACATCGTGTAGATGTGTGACCGACAATGTAGCGTAGATGCCGTTCCGACATAAATCGAACATCCTTCCGTTCCGTCAAGCATTAGTACTATTGTGTTTGCCATCCTCTATGTGTAGCATGAGCTTCAACGTCCATGATTCATAAAACATTCCCGGCAAATAGAACAAAACCAAGGGAATCCCATAAAACAGGAAACCTATTTCATACGATCGTGTTGGTTTGGGACGTTCAAGGACGTTAACCCCTTCAGAACTATGACTCGTGCTACGATAGAGCGATAGAGGTAGTACGGTTTGGCTTTTTCATTTCTGAACGACGGGGCTCCTTAACCCAAAATCGTCGGAATAACGTTCTTGTTTTTCGGTCTGAGTTTTTTTTATACGCAGGCCATGGGTTTGTTTATAGGGTTGCTCTTTCAGTTTACTCAAATTAGCTTGTGGGTAAGGTTCATAACTCCTCAAGTTAGGAGCCTCAGAAAACGACTGGTGCACCTCTTTCAACCGTAGACTAGCTGTATCGTAGCATGTGTCTTGTACTATACACCTAGTCTACGGTTTTAGGGACACAAACAAACTTGGAATTGGGGTTGGGTCATTTTCGGTGTAGCAGAAGGATTGAACGCAGTTCTTTTGTTTTGTCTCGAAGAAACATCTTTGCGCCAAGTACAGAGCTCCCGAAGTGAGGATGCAGCCTCAGAAAATTGAGGTGCACCCTGTAACAAACCGATTTTCCTATCTGAGAATTGCCTTTCTGATGAGAAGAAAACTCGTTCTTGTTTTTATTTGTTTTTTGAAAGAGATCAATTTTCCTGGGAGTAAACCATTACACTTGAAAATAAAGCAGTTATTGGCAACAGCGATCGATCGCACAAAAACTTTTTGAAATCAGCGTTGGTAGTGTGGAGAAGCAGATGTTACAAGCAAACATGTATTTCTGGGGGAGGCGCCTCTCAAATATATGCCGATTGCTGGTACCACCTGCTTTTCGACACTTCCAACGATGCTGAGTTCGGTTCTTTTTGGTGCTTTTGGTGCTCGATCGATAGCTGTTGCCAACAACTGCTGTAGTGTCAAGTGTAATGGTTTACTCTCAGGAAAATAAATCTCTTTCAAAACAAAAAAAAAAACTCATTCTGACCGGAAAGGCCGTTTCTTAATTACAGTAGGAAAATCGGCTGTTCCATCGCGGCATGCGTCTACTAATGTTTTACCAGGTATATATATATAACATTTCCGCTACTCCTGCCCGTCGCTGTGACATTCATAATACCTGGTAGGAATCAATAGAATTCGGCATGAGGAGGCTTTCCTTCATGGTATTTTTTCGTCGGGTATTCAAGTCTGATTGTTCTGAGTTTCCCAATATATACGTGTGGACGGTATGCTTTGAACAAGCGCTACATATCGTCTCCCTCTACCATAAAAAATAATTAATGTCTTCAAATAGTACCAGCATGATTTAACTAAATTTCACCCCCCCCTCCTATGAATTAGTACTTCTCCCTAGAACGTGGAAATTAATGAATGTCTTGAATTAGTATGCATTAGTTAAATTTCATCACCACCCCCCTACATCTATAACTAGGGAATAAGCGGCACCCCCGCCCCCGCGGCGGTAGCGCCACGGTGAAGAAATAACGTTTAAAATATAATGGAAAAAAAAGACACCAAGAAACCTCGATGACGGTATTTTTTGTATGATACTACGTCCATGTATGGTATCACATGATACAACAACACCAATGTGATAGACTCTGAGTTGAACGTACATGCACAGCGAATAGAAGCAGCGCGGCAGACAGCCGACGAACCTCATGTCGGGCAACAGAGGCTACGATCCAGAAACAGCAGTAGCGTCACAAATAGCCAATGGACAAATCTACGATACCGCGAACAAAACCGGAAGAAAAAAACAGAAGATACGACGAAATTCCGAAATCATACTCGTACCGTGCTCGTGTATGCATGGTATCATATGATACAACAACAGCAGCAGTGTGATAGACTCCGAGCTGTACGTGTACGAACACTGGAGGCAGCGTGACATACAGCTCACTCACGAAATAATAGTGTGAGAGTTAGGCGATGGAAAAATCTAGGATACCCGAGGAAAAGGATGGAGTATAAAGCCGAGAAAAGGTACTCGGCAAATGATACGTACGCAGCAACCTCGACGATAGCTCGTATGAATAAAGGCCTGTGTTTCGAGACGTTTGATGGCGACATAGATACCTTGAGGTTTGTGCTGATCCGAGCGTTGTATTGTGTCAACTTGTGACGTGAAGCATGACGTCGGACAAGCAGACAGACTTGAGGAGAATAGGTGCTTTTCGAATGATGGGTGATAGAAAAAATCTCCACGAAACGACTCGCAACATAAAACAAGTTTTTTTGTGCCCCAAAAACGAAGAGGGGGCATCGAACTCGGGACAACGATACGTAGCAACCCCGACGATTGTTTGTATGAATGGAGGCCTGTTTTGCGGGCCGTTTTCTGCCGAAAGATACGCCTTGAGGCTTGTGCTGATCCTAGCGTTGTATTTATTGTGCCAACATGCGACGTGAAGCATGGCGTCGGACATGCAGACAGACGCAAGGAGAACAGGGGATTTTCGAATGTTTGGGACAAAAAACAAAATGTACTTTTCACAAAAAAGAAAAAAGTAGACATCAAAGTTTAACTCTATCTTCAAGTTGTTTTGGTGGACATCAGGGCTAGCAATATATCATAGTAGATGGATATCGTCTCCCTCTGCCATAAAAAAAATAATTAAGGACTTGAAATAGTATGAACTAATCAAATTTCTCCCCCCCCCCTATATATTAACATCGTATCTATATATGACATGTATATTGACACAACCTACCGGTCGCTCAGATGAGAGGAGATCATCGCCCACGCGCCTTGCGGAGGGTCCGATGAATGACCGGCTGGCCAACTCCCACTCCTATCGTAGAACGTATCGGTGTCAGTACGGGGATGATTAGACGCACGCTACGGCAGAGGTGCAGCATTTTTTTTCTGAGGCTCCTTACTTGAGGAGCTCTATACCTCATCCCAAAAACTGGTTTGGGGGAAAAAATTAAGTGCTACCCGATCAACAATCCCATGGCCTAGGTATACAACGAACGTTCCCCCCCCCAAAAAATGAAACTGCGACGATTTTGGGTTAAGGAGCCCTGTCTATCGGAAATGTTTTAGCCCCAAAATGCTACCTCTGTCGTAGCAGGCGCCATTAGTAGAGCCTAAACCGAAGGTACTGGCCGTGGCCACGGCAGGGAAGGGCACCCCCAAGGTCACTACCGGGGTTAGGCAACTTTATCCTCTCCCTCGAGCATAAAAAAAAAGAATGTATTGAATTAGTATGAATTAATGAAGGGGGGGGGGGGGGGG
>JAYJMJ010000102.1:38995-86569 GCA_036873875.1 Laminaria ephemera
GAAGGTTCGAAAGAAGCAAGTCGGAGTCATCGATTCAACTGCTGTTGGCGTTGTGTTTCCATAGCTCGCTGTGGTCATGGTGATCCTCTAGGACTCCCTAAACGGCGCCTGGTATATTCTAAGACGAATCCAGGACGTGCCAAGACGAATCTAAGACGTGCTAAGTCGCAATATACGGAGTAAGACGAGTCCCCCTCTGAAAAACCGGATTAAGCCGATTTTTAAGACGCGTCTTAGAAGATTAGGCCTATTTCGTTACGACGGGTTTCCAAACACTCTCAACTGCGTCTTCGACATGGGGATAGGGCAAAGGACGGTGTGCCACTTGCCACCCAATCCCCATCGTGTGAGAAAGCACTTTAGATACAGTGGAAACCTGTGGGTTTGACCGATCCGCGAGACCTACAAGCCGTATAGCAGCAGTGGAGCCACCACTGGATCACCACCACCACCACCGCCACCAGCAGACTACAACAGCAGCAAGCAACACATATTATACTTCGTGGCCGCGGGCCTTCGCGCCTTTTGCGGCAGCGGGTATCCCCTGTGGGTCGAGTCAAGCAGAATCAAACAGCAGCAGTCCGAGTACGTACCAGGTACTAATTTATGGAGGACGATAGTAATCAGAACCCACGATATTAATAAAAACCCATACCTTCCCCTGTTTTACTAGCCTTAATTGGTGCTGATTACTACATACAGTACTGCATGTTCCCCCTTCATACGCGAAAAACTCTAAACCCAGTCTACTACCAAGTATAACAGACTCTCGAATCCCCTGGGAAAACATCCCGATAATTAAATGCCCAAACAAATGTTCCTCATGTAATGGAGTGGATCCACCCGTACATAGACCGCACCCAGAACACGTAGCATTGATTACCAGTACATGAAACGAGTAAAACCGACGTCGTTAAAAGCACTACGTCGGTCGGTGTGGCCTTTCGCCTATACCGCATATCCCTCCCGATCTTGATTTCATTTTTCCGTGGTTATAGTAATAAATTGCTGTAGAAGTCACAGTAGGATTACTACAGTAGTAGTAGTTCTAGAAATAGTACGAGTAGCAGTAGTCGTAGTAGCTGTCGTCGTCGTAGTATTTGTAATCGTATATTACAGGTAAGAGTGGTATCGCAAGCACGATTGCAGCTATGCACAATGAATGCACCGCTACTAGGTGATATCAACAGTAAATCGCCTTGGATTCAGACCTATAGAGGACGAGAACCGGCAAAAATACTTTTTCGCACTACTGTATGTGTCTTCGTCTTTCGTGCGCGTTTGAAAGATGACACCAGCTACAACGAACGACCTCAGTCTTTCTCCAACTCGATAGATGTCCATCAAACCATTTTTTTTGCGACAGAGTGGCTTAAGTGACAGCTCAAAGTTGTTGTTGTTTAAATATCGTGCTTCTGGAATATCGTGCATGCTACATTTCTAGACAGGTTCAATATTCACATTGGTATAGTCTGTTCAACTGGGTGTACCGAGTGAGCAATAATGGCGACATGATACATATACGGTTCTCTGCGACGCCGTGCCGATGATATTGCGGTGCTAAGTTCCAACACATTTTTTCCTTGTTGCTGGAATGCCGATTGTGCCGCTGCTCTTTACTCCGGACGTAGTACAGAGTCCATCCGTGAATATTTTCCTCTTGACGGTATGAATGTATCCGGTAGTACACTCCCGAAGTTTGTGTTTTCAACAACATCTGTACATCTGCCATGACGCAATGTGGGGGCATAACCTGGAAGCTAGTCGAATATTAACCTTGATACCACGAAATGTTTGTCGTCAATGCCGGTTGTACGAAACGACAGGTGTGCACATATTGGCCCAGGGCGTTTGTTTGTGTTCGTCTATTTAACGTCTCGCACTACCCGTGGCCCTTGGCTGCCCCACGCCGTGGCCAGAATGGGGCGCTGAAAATTCGCGGAGCACCGGGTGTACGCTAGGTTCGACGTTGAGGGTAGCAAGACGGCTTCGTCCTGCAAGCGAGAGCTAAGGGCGGCTTGGTGAATGTCAACGTCAAGCATTGTTCATTCAATTTTTGCCTGAATGGACCATCTTGCAGCGACGTGGGTATCCGGGCCCCGGTGTACTGCAAGCAACGTGCTAAGAACGGCATGGTAAAGGTTCGTTTAAAACGTTGCCGACATGATGAATGCGCGAGCCAACCGATCTTTAATGTCCAAGTCAACAGGACGCCGAAATACTGGAAGAAGCACGCTCAGGACGGCATGGTGAGAGTCCGACAAAAGCGATGCTTCTATGACGCCTGCGGGAAGTGCCCGAGCTATATAACGTCAATTGTCGAAAAGACGACGGCGAACTGCAATAAACATGCTCAAGATGGAATGGTGAATGTCCGCACTAGTATTTTCTCCCACAACTTTTGCACAAGGCACCCGACGTACAACTTGAAGGGTTGCAAGACGCCACTTTACCGCCAGCAACATGGTGTAGAAGGATTGAACGTCCGCACTATCGACTTTTTCTCACACCACTCTTGCATTGGACGTGCGAACCTCAATTTCGACGGCACCAAGAGGGTGGTGTGCTGCAAACACATGCTGAGGAAGGCATGGTGGACATTCGCAACATGCGTTCGTCAACCAGACCCGTCGGCGTCTGCAGCGGACTTTGACCCCTCTACAGGACGAAGATCAAGCCTGGAAACATTTTAAGACGGAACTCGAGGTGGTCGTTACTGTTCAGAGTCCTGTGTCGGTGTCATCCACCCTACTGCTGTGATACTCCGTGCATGCTGTAGGATCGTCGCTGGTCTTAAAGAAGGCAGGTGACTACCGTTACTATTTCGAGACCTAGTTGTTGGGATTGTGATAAAAAATGGAAGCCGAAACACGGAACGTGCCAATTGTCTTATAAGCCCTGTAATTTACGTTGTTATATAATGTAGAGTAGTTGCTGATCGTACACCCTAGACATTTGCTCACTCACATGTTATTGACGCAGTGAAACAATCAATATGATAGATAAGGTCTACACCCAGTAGAGACTATCCTGTCGGTGGAATAACGGCGGCTCGACATTGTTTCTCACTGGAGGCCCAGTCAGAGTCAAAGATCCACTTGTGCCTCTTGGTATTTTCCGTGTTCTAATTATTTGTGTGGGGTAAATAATCATTCAAGCCACGAGCCTCAGCACCAGTAGATGCTCGATCCTGAAAGTTTCTATACGTGTTGTTTGCGCCCCAAACAAAACGTTAAAGAACGTGGTACTACCTTAAATGTCATGCTTGTTTTCAGATAATTTGTACTTTGCGTTTGCGGGCATTGGTGGACCTCCTTAAGACACCCAATTGTCCGGAGAAAAATAACAACGAAAGATAACACAATTTACGGTCACGTTACGGTAGAGGCGTGCAGAATATGTTTGCCAAACATTACGGTCTCTCTCGATCATAACGTTGCGAACGCTTCGCTTTTTGAGCGGGAGAAATGCGCAACTGGCAGCACTGCCCCGTAATTAATTGGATTTAGAATAAAATCGATTTAGATGAAAGTATAACTTTTTTATATCAGTATTACCCTGTCTGGTTTTAAACAATTGCACGAAATCTTGTACAGGCATGCCTTGGAGTGCCCGGAACCGGCTCGTTACTGCAACTAAAGTGTTATTGATACATTTCTTCCATAGACAACGAATGACTGTCAGAGTCATTTTTCAGGTCGTATGGTTGGTAAAGTCACATTTTAAAGTCACATTTTCGTTGCATGCCCCAGCCATAGGCCCTTTATCAAAAGCCTCGCTCTGTCAACCTGTTCTGCTACCCATCAAGGTAAACAAACTACTAAAAATGTGCTTCGAGAATATATATTTCGTACGTCATGTGTGTGAGGAAAACAGAGTAGAAAATTTTGCTAAACGCGTCGTTGTGGTTTAGATTGTTTTTTTTTTTTTAATTTGGAGAGATGTTAGAGTCACATAAATACAGCGGTGATTAGAGATCTCGTTTACTTAGCTGGTTGATTGTTATGGGGTACTCTTCGTATTGGATTAAAATGCAACGGTGCTGAGTAATTCGTAGAGAGCACATACATGCTTCTCATAAAATGCACTTCATGCCCAGGAGGTATCTGATATACGATTTTATATATCCTAACTTTCTCCCCCCATTTTATTCATGTTTGCACGACAATATATATCTACGCTTTACGTGGTGGTCCCATTATCGTCAAAATTTCAACCTGTCCCGGCCGATCCCTCGCGATAAAAATACAGGCAAATACCGGGGGGGAGAAGGGACGACACCTGTGACCACGGCTTGTCCTGGAGCTGGAAATTAAAAAGTGAGAAAAAAAATAATAATAATGAAAACCAACAAGTACTGCACATATATCACGACACAAAGCTCACAACAAGATAAGAAATGAACAAATGTGACAACAATCCTTGTTTTCAAAAGGAGCTCCGTCTGTTGTTCAGGCCGCGGGGGATAATACACCATCCCCCATCCCCGGGTTTCCAGTTCACGGGTCTTGTTTGTCATAATGCGGAAATGCTACCTAATTGTGTGCGTCTAATAAGGTTCAAATCACCCGAAATATGACGAATTACGAAATATCTGTCGGCAAGAAATCATATTCCGTTCACCTAACGGTTAGATCGTGTGCATATGGAGTTTTCCAGGTTCGAATGGGTTTAAACGGGGACCTGCTTGCGTTTGCTAGTAGTTCACTGTTCACTAAGGTGACACTACAGCGTGGACACCCAAGGGTGTGGTGTGAAAAATGCCCCCATTTTCAGCGTGTGCCGAGATTAGATCACTCTAAACACGGGCATATCAATACATATTTGTCACGTGAAATAACGAGGGAATGACTCTGACGCGCAAAAACGACAAACCCAAAAACCATTTCATTCACCGTTGACCTCTACCTCGGAATTATTGGGTGATCGGTGGTTCAAAGACTACAGCAAAAGTCCGATGAGACCCCCCCCCCCCCCCTCTCCAGCTATTGAATGCCTTTGCTGTGCGTGGGCTACTGCAAGTGTGGTGACGCACCTGACATGATGATCATAGTAATTGACTACCAACTCCATCTCGGTCTGTACGGGGTCTTTCAGCATATTGCTTGTTCGGTGAATTTGTCGGGATATGCGTAGTGCCTACACGGGTAGGCTTTGCCACTGCTCCGACGGTGATGTTGACAACATTCTAGGGCGGAGGACGGGAACCTGACGTGTTGTGAGAAACATCTGGGTTGGAAACAACGTCAACTGTTTGAGCACCTCTTACCCGAAAGAGTCTTTGAGCGGCGTACTGTGAAGCCAACTTCACGTCGACTTCTCACCTTGATCGTTTTCGACCGCTTACTACATACTCACACGATGAATCCGAGCTGATCACGAATCTGTACAAAATATCGCGCTGGTGCGGTGTGCATGTGTTCGTCCCATTATGCATTAGTACATGTTGCGCGGACTCTGTTGTGCGGGAGTCACGATAAGAACGTCTTGTGGGTCATGTGCGTACATTCACCATACCGTCTACCGCATTTTGTTGGAGTAAGCAGGCTTCTTCCTGCCCTCGACATTAAATGACGGGTGCTTTGTGTAGTCGTCATGTGCGCAATGCTTCATACAGACCTCTACCATGCCGACCTGGGAATGAATCTTGCAGTATAACGCCGTCTTGTTTCCAAGACAAAAAAGCTCTGGCGCTTCGTGCAGGAATTATACGGGCAACACTTGGAGAAGACATTTACCATGCCGTCCTCGTCATGTAGCTTGCAGTACACGGTCGGGTTTGGCCCTCAACAACAAATTTTGGTCGCCTTATGCAGGCGTCGTGCGAGCAGCGGCTAGTGTTCACCATGCTGTCTTCCATATACTGCTTGCAGCGCGTTGCTGTCTTGTTGCCAACGACATTAAACGACGGAACTCATAGGAATAAGTAATGTGAGCAACGCTTGGTGTGGACGTTCACCATACCGTCTTTCGCATGTCGCTTGCAGAACACCGGTATCTTCCCGCCCTCAATATCAAACGACGCGTACTCCGTGCAGGCGCCATTTACGCAATGTTTCTTGTGCAGACATCGACCATGCCGACCTGGGAATGTTACTTGCAGTACAACGCCATCTTGCCGTCCTCGACGTTAAAACTTACGTACTTCGATCAGGAGTCATGTGAGCACCGCCTGGTAGGGAGGACAACCATGCCGCCCCGAGCACGGCGCTTGCAGAACAATGGCATCTTAGTGCCATCGAAGTTAAAGGACGAATACTTTGCGCAGGTGTTGTGTGCGCAGCGCTTATCGTGGATATCAGTCACGTCGGCCTCGGCCTGTTGCTTGCAATACACCGCCGTTGCTGCCCTCTACGTTGTAGGAAGGGTATATTTCGCAGGAGTCATGTAAGCAACGCGTGCAAGAGACGTTCACCATACCCACCTCAGCATGTTTTTTGCAAAATCCCCTGGTCTTGCAGCCGGCGGCACTAAAGGTTGCAAACGTTTGGCACTGCTGGCGAAGACAACGTCGTATTCTCGACACTTGGTGCCGAGAGACAATGACCCTGGCAGCCATATATGACTGGAAGCCCCGATATTCAAGTCGCTAGGCCGTCAGCTGAACACCTGTCATGCGTGGACGCGGCATTGGCAGCAAAACATGATAGGGCCCAATTGTGTTTTTTCGCCAGCTTCACAGGGAAGACTGCAAGGTTTTGAACGGGATAAACAATACATCGGGACTTAGTGAAGGCTGTAACCGGTAGAAGTACCCGGCAGTATTGAACAATCGCAATAAAAACCGGGGGCTTGACAATCACATTGATGCCGATCTGCAGGCACACGCAACACACAGTCATTTTGACGGCACCGCAACGCAAATTGTTTGCCTGCGATCCCCAATCTTGTCCGCCTGATAGATGTTGTTGGATGTATCGTGTGAATGAGAGCATTTGATTTGTTCAACATAATGCTAATAGATAAAATGGCAACGGTATCCAGTGGCTTTTTATATGTGTGAACCAATAAACTTCGTGTGTAACCTCGTATGGATGTCTCGAGCTATCATTACTTGTGTCCCCGTGTCCTCCTAGATTTTCTTCCGGGTGCAGCACAACATATTGTGCGATAGGGCATGCGATATACCATAATTGATACATAGCCGGCAGCAAAAACAGAACATCCGCGACTTAGAGTAGCGGACAAAAAAACATGCCCGACGTCTATACAGTTTGATATTAATACGGTAGACACACTTTAATTACATATCTTTGCCGAGACCACCATGTGGATGACTATCATTGCAAAAAAATCGGGACTCCTATTTCTGATTAGAACTACATCGACAACATTCCATGAGATGACAGGTCCGCCGCCCTGGGTAAAGTAAGGTGCTGGTGGTTTGGCTCGCATAAGGCACTCATGCGGTGGTATATGGCTGAGGCGGATGGACGCCTAAAAAAACAAAACACGATAATATACACAATACCAGGTAGTCGTTAACCTCGAGCAAACGACGTATAGTGCTTGCTACAAACACTTTGAACCGATCTGGGTAGAGGGGGTGTACTCATTTGATGTATCGCCGTAGTCATGTGATCATTGACCATCGCATTCCCACAATTCCGAGACGGAGCATGTCGGGTTTACACCGCCTAGGCAGACTTTGCGTGCTCCAAGCGCGAAGCTCCGTGACGTGTTCGGCGTGTCGCATAAAGTGTGAGCTGCACACTACTAAGATCATCTTGTGAGGCGGACTTCCGCACCAGGTGTGTTAGAACGACGTTAAACGTGGCATCGGTAGCACACGACAACTTGACTCTTAGGCTTTAGAGAGGGGGAGACAATGATGCTGTTTGGTGCGCGTGGTTTATAGGTGAGGTCAAAAAGGAGCCAAGTCACAGCACAGGACGTCTTGGAACAACATCACAAGAACATGATCATCCGCGATTACGTAGTTGGGCAACCTAGACTACCGCAATTCGCCGTCGCACTCGTAACGCAGACGGCGGTACTATGTAGTCTCCCAGGCTGTATATCAGGAAGCCCGTGAACTCCCACGGTTCGCCAAACTGTTTTCTGCCCTTCGTTGACATTATGCGGGCGTGCACGGCGCAAAAAGAAAATAAATGCGTGTTTGGACGCCGAGCGCTTTCAACGGCCGCGCATCCCCCATGCACGCCCACTTTCGCCGCAGACAGCGCTGGAATAACATGGATGGTTTGTTCCCTCTCTCACTGAAACGTCGTGGCAAATAGTGGCCGGGGGAAGACGCGTCACGTACACCCCACCTGCGGACAACATTCGCCACTTGTGCGGACATCTCGCTTGCATCGGCTTAACCCGTTCGAGAAAGGGATGTGTGCCGCGGTATGCACTGCGATTGCGGACCGTCGACGTTTCTACCGTTCTGCTTTGATGAAAGCAGAGACACAGCAACAACAACAGTCGCTGATCTACACTCGTGATGGCATCGTAGCTGCCCGACGCCCCGAGGAGAACTTTTCGTTCAAGGTTGGGCCAAAGTGCGTCTGCATGCCACTCCTGCAATATGTGAGCGGTAGGTGGGTGTGTACGTTTACGTTCACTGGCAGCAGTAATGTTGTGTTGTGGTGTTTCTTGACCCTAGCATCATGTCGCACAAAATTTGAACGCTCTGAGTGTCAGTCGTGGGGTGTCTCTTAGTGGCGCTCAGAACCATCAAGCTCACCGTCTTAAGCCGCGTTGATCAGCTGCTAACTATCGTCGTTAAACGAATTCCACTCGGTGGGTGTACAACGTAGATTTCGACACCGCACGCGTTGCGTTTGGTGAAAATTCATCATTGTATCATACCTGATCCACACGAATTAAACGCTACAGCAGTGCACCCCAGCAGTATCATAACAACCGCGTAATGCCTAGCTGGCGTGGAAAAGTGTTCCATAACGTTACAAACTCACACATTCGAGAACACTTATGTAGTGTTCTCTGTGGTATTGGTTGTATTCTTAAGTACTCGCGACTTTTATTTCGATGTGATAGGTACGGCAATGAACTAGAGCATTAGATCCTCAGTATACAATGATGCTATATATGAGTCGTATATTTTGTTTTTTTACTGTCGGTCACCCCGGTGGTCAAGTGGTTAACCTAGAATGCTACTAAGGTTGGAGTCAGCGGTTCAAATCTGTGTATGAAGATTTTCATTTATAGAAAAACAAACTGCCGAGCCACTATATATCGTGCGTAAGCACAATTCGACGAGAGTCGACGAGTGAAGAAAGTGATAAACTCTTCTGGCAAAGAAATTTGACGCGCATACTTTGGTAGGGAGGGGGGGAAACAGCCTTGTTAGTGACCCCGTATCTGAGTTACGACTAGTGAGGAAGAAGGAGAAAGAAAAATTACGAGGATAAAATATGGTATGATGAGCTAAAACAAACCAAAACAAGCTGTATTCCCGTCACAGCAGTGTACTGGTACTTTTACAGTACAACAGAGAGCATAGTTGGGGTATATTACCTGGCGTTGCCATCTGTTAGGTACCGGGCCTAACAGTAGCAATTAATTTGGGCATTGGTCAGCTGATGTACACCGAGGCATGTGTTGGCGACGTACTCATACTCGTACCTCTGCTAGACGATTACTAAGTACCGGTACTAAAACGCTAATAAACCTTGGGTGTTACCGCTAACAAAAATACTACTAGATAGACAAAATGCCCTTCGTGTGGACCACTCTGGACGGAAACAAAGGACCGTTTGGTAGACCATGTAGTACCGCAATGCTCCCTACATTTCCATCCAGAGTTGGATTCTACGATAACCACATAGTCGACGTCTCCAAAAAGGGCAACTTTCTGTTTACCTGAAACATAATACCTTGTACCGGGTGTCCTATAAAAATATTACGATTTACTGTTGTGCCAGCCCTAAATATTGAGTTCGCATCAAGAGTAAAACACCGGAAGACCTACATGCACAACAAGATGAATCGGCAGTGGCTGCTGGCGGTTGCCAAAAAAGCGGTACGAATTACGGCAAGCAAGGGCGCTTTCGAAGTTAGACAAACGTGGATCTACGCATCAAGACCGTCTCTGTCATCGAAATGGGGATGATGGCCATTACAATCTGCCACAGCCAATGCTGCTAATGCTATATAGTTCACCTCATATCACAATGCTGCTAAAAATTACCGCATCATGCAACTCGTCGACCGGCAAGCCTCCAAGACGTCAGCCAAATCAACTTGTATCTTCGCATATTACATGCCCGTGAATTTATCGGGAATACGAAGCAAGCATTAAATAACCGCTGGTGCATATGGAAACACCAAACGTCTTAGTGTTGGCCCTCGATTGACGGCTACGTGACGACCGGCGCGGAAACTCATGTCTACCGGCGTACCGTAGGGCCACTGACTAGTCGACACTGCCAAACTAAGGCTAGGCACTAAAGCGATGCGTCCCGCCGCCCTTCCTCTCCATGCAATTTAACATCCTTCATATAGACACCGGCTGTCGACGCCTATTTGGTACCTGGTATACTACACGGAGGCGAATAACCTATGACGCTGCCTCGGCCACCGCCTCTACCGCGTTTTCGGTGGGTCACAGACACAAGAAGCAAACCACATGCTCATACTGACTGGTCGTCTACCTACTCTAGGCAACCCTAAGAATAGATTGCTGTACGGGCGTCTTTGTTCGCTCACCAAAGCACTTGTACCGGCGGGGCTGATTCGACTTATTAGGGTTATACAGGAAGTAGGACAGTGATATTGGACTATAAAAAAAAACAATTCCAGACGTACAACCAGGCGATTATTGATGTCGACACGACATCATTCACCACCACAAGTCCCCCCGGTGTAACTACACGAACTACAGCGTGAGTAGGGTTACGACCAGTGGGGCACGTTGGTGTGCCTCGCTTGGTTTTCGGAAAACGTGCTCCAATATCAAACTGAAGCGGTCATATATACCGGCCTGCGTTGTGGTTTGCAGGTTCTGTACTGTCGCTCCCGCAAAACACCACGGTTCCAATCTTTTCGTCTTAAATTACCAATCGGTCGAGGACCTGCTCGATGGGTTGAAGAGTGGACCATTCATTCGAAACTACATAGTCGACCGTAACCACAGAAGAAGCGTGGATTGCACGGCCATAATTGTCTAAAACGAAACGTCAAGTCCTAACTCTGTCTTGAAAGGTTCCATAGAAGGAAACTCATAGAGTGAAGGGCTTTCGATCTGCGTAATAACCTCACGGGTCTGCCTGGCAGCCGTTCCGACCGTGTTGTCGTGCAGGTTCCCAGGCAAGGCACAGGGAGATGCCGTGTGAGGAATACTACGGCTGGGACCCATCCCCACGACCTGGAGTGTCACTCCTTCCTCGATGGACTTGCGATCGACGCGGTTCGAAGGCTGCGCACCGTCGGGTTCTCCCCTCGACCGTTTCCGATAGTTCCGCACATCATGCGATAAATCGGAGACCGAATCCAAACAGGTCAAACTATCGTTCTCGTGTCTGGTGTTTTTTGTAGCCGGAACGGCGCTCGCCACACCCTCTTTTTGCCATGGTGTGCGACCGGTACTTGAAGAACGCTTAGTTCGTACCTTCACCATGCCCTCCAGAGCATGTTGCTTGCAGTATAATGTCTCACTGCTGCCATCGACATTAAAAGTCGGAAACGTCGTGCAGGAGTCATGTAAGCACCGCTTGCTGTTGACGTTAACCATACCGTCTTCGGCATGTTGTTTGCAGTACACCGCCCTCTTGCTGCCCTCGACATTAAAGGACGGCGTCTTCTTGCAAGAGACATGCGAACAACGCTTGGTGTGGATGTTGACCATGCCCTCCGCGGAATGTCTCTTGCAGTAAACACATGTTTTGCTTCCTTCAACATTGAAGGTCGCTCGCTTTGTGCAGGAGTCATGTAAGCACTGCTTGCTGTGGACGTCAATCATACCGTCTTCGGCATGGTGCTTGCAATACACCGCAGTCTTGCTGCCCTCGACATTAAAGGACGGCATCTTCGTGCAGGAGTCATGTGAGCAACGCTTGGTGTGGACGTCGACCATGCCCTCGGTGGCATGTCTCTTGCAGTATATCGCCGTCTTACTGCCCTCGACGTTGAAGTTCGGTTGCGTCCTGCAGGCGTCATGTGAGCAACGCTTGTTGTTGATGTCTACCATGCTGTCTACCACATGTTGACTGCAGTACACCCCTGTTTTGCTTCCTTCGACATTGAACGTCGCTCGTTTCGTGCAGGCGTCATGTGAGCAAAGTTTGAAGCGCACGTTCACCATGTCGTCCTCAGCATGTTTCTTGCAATACACTGCTTTCCTACTGCTCTTGAAATTAAAGCTAGGGTTCTTCGTGCAGGAGTCATGTGAGCAACGCTTAGTTCGAACGTTCACCATGTCGTCCTCAGCATGCCGCTTGCAGTACACCGCCGTCTTACCGCCCTCGACGTTAAAGCTCGGTTGCTTCCTGCAGGCATCATGTGCGCAACGCTTGGTGTAGACGTTCAGCATGCCGTCTTCAGCGAGGTTATTGCAGAATATTGCAGTCCTGTTCCCCTACGCAAAAAATGTCGCAAATTGTTTGGAACTGGTAGTAAAGACAACGTCGTATTCTCGCCAGTGAGGCGAGGGAAGCACTGTGGCCGCCGAATATAACTGGCGACCCCCAGCTAGAAGTAGCTTGGCCGTCGTATGCACACCTGTCGTCCACGGAAGCGGGAATGTCAACAATTGTTGGGGTCTAGCGGAACAAATACCTTTCAAAATTCAAAAGGCAAACTCCTCTGTTTAGAAGGGGAGAACCATTAGAGATTTTTGAAAGCGGTCAGCGATACAACAAAATGGTCGCAAAACACGTACAGCGGGAAAACCGGGTGCTCGACAACAACGTTAGTGCCACTAAATAGGCACCACCTAATCACCATGAAGGCACCGCTACGCTCAGTGTTTGCGAGCGGTCCCCGATGTAATTCGCTTTATCAACCCCGTGGAATGCATTAAGACAACGAGGACATTAGGCTTGCACAACTTGTTTAACATAAGCCATGGCCAAGCGATCCAGCGGGCTTCTACACACCCCACCGAACGTACTTCGTACGGGCGCCCCTTCTGGTAGGACGCCGTGAGCGTTTGTTGTGTAATTCACCATGTCGTTGCATGTTTTCTTCCGGGTGCAGCACGACATGTTGTGGGAAGACGCATGCGATATAGTTAGCTGCAACATACGCGGCTACAAATCTTGGCATTGGGGAAAAAAGTAAACTTGCGGAGCCCTGCACCTGATTGACCCCCATAGCATTTGAGACAAAAACAAATCAGGTAATTCTCGGTATTGTGGTTTTTGTCTGTACCCGATTGTGGCCAAAAGTCTTTATCGAGGACTCACGTCAAATATTAGGCGTAGCAAGTATTTGCATAGCCAAGCACGGCAAGGGGTATTTAATGAATTTTTTCAAGACAAGTTCGCCCCCTGTGCAGAGTCGAGTGCTGCTGGTTTGTCTGGCACAATGTACTCGTACGGTGTTAAAACGGCGAGGCGGATGGAGACTTCTACAATCCGCTTCCACGCATCACATTACATACAAAACAGGAGACAACGGAGCGCAAAAGACGAATAGACCTCGCAATGAACACTTCGTACCAAATAGGGTATGGCGTGTTGGCTTAAGACAAGGGTGCACTTGGTGACGATAGAACACCAAACCTTGATTCTTAGGCATAACACAAGGAGTGACCCTAACGGCGATTGACGCACAATATTTCTTGGTGTGCCAAAATTTTGCAAAATCACATGTCTTCTTGTAACGTATTAAAAACACGATCTGCCGGGTGCCAAAAGGTAAGCGGACCAGCACACGTATCGTAAAAAACGGAATGTTATCAACGGTGAACAGCAATATTCCCTTGAACTCGTAACGCGGACGGCATTAAAATGAGGTCGCCGTGACTACCTCTCAGGGGGGGCGTCTACTCCCGCATCTTGCATACGCTGTTTTGCCCTTGGCTTAAACTATGTGGGCGGGCCCGACACCAAAAAACCCGACGTCAAGATATATTGACATGCCCCGCGTGTTCATATGACGCGCATCTCCCGAAAGCACGACACCGCTATCTGCGGGCAGGGAAGAAAATATTAGGATATTTTGATCCCTCTCGTAGACAAAAGTCGTTGCAGAATGTGGACCCCGAAAAGAATGCTTCGCAAAACGCCCCACCCGCGGAAAGTTACAGCCAATGGTGATATAAGCCGTTAGCAACGGTAAATCCGCTCAAAAAGGGGTGTACTCACTGTGGTTGTATCTACGTCATTGCTTTGTTGAAACGTAAGAGAGCAAGCAAAAATCATAGACCGAAAAGAGGGATTGGCTTGGTGTTACATAGCAGTGTTTTGGTGTATCGCTATGGCCATAAGTTAGTTTTCGGGAGTCGTGTGTTGGAGGGTGCTAGATCCGGGCGTATTGGCTGCTCGCGTTGGCGAGAAGGCGTTGATCGAGAGACACGTGTTGGTGAGAGCAAAATCCCAATGTTTTCTCGGTTGGCTCTGGCGACAAGGCAATTTTCGGGAGTCGTGTTTTGGTAGGAGCTAAGTCACAGTGTTTTGGTGGCTGACGTTGGCGAGAAGGCAGTTTTCGGGATATGTGCGTTGGTGGGAGCTAAGTCAAAGTGGTTTGATCGCTAGCTTCGGCGAGAAGGCAGCGTTCAGGAGTCGTTTGTTGGAGGAAGCTATAAAAGGGCGTATTGGTTGCTCGCTGTGGCGAGAATGCTGTTGTCGAGAGACACGTGTTGGTGAGAGCAAAATCCCAATGGGTTGGTGAGTGGCTTTGGCGAGAAGGCAATTTTGGGAGACGCTTGTTAGTGGGAGCTGCCTGGTACGTGCTAAGTATCGAATAAAGAAGTTCCAGCGTTTTGGTAGGTGCCTTTTATACGAGAGCCCAACTGAGAAGGCCCTTTGTGGGAGTACTAGGCACGTTTTACGCGTGATACTGCGTGATATGGGGTCTCATGAAGGTCACAGGTCGCATCGAATGCACAGATACCATATGCCTTTTATACTTCATAACCAAATTTTATTCAGGGAAGAAGAACCATCAACGGTCAAAATACTAAATACACTCACTATACTTGGTGTAGAAGAAGTACCAACGGCCAAATACCGTGAAATACGTAGTATAATGCCAGGTACCAGGTAACGTGGGTCACAGCAGTAAATCACTGTTTTATCGGACAAGAGCATCAGCACCAGCTCCACCAAACAAATGCCTGCATTCTGTCAGCTCCCGCAGCACATATATACACGCCTCCCACAGAGTCCCTCGGCAAAACGGGCCACCAAAGAGCAGTACTAGCAGCAGCACCAGCAACAAAATCAGCCAACCAGTTCTTAGCAGCAACAGGTAGGATCAGCAGCTGCAGCAACATTGAACAGGCTAGTAGCAGCAGGTTATCGCGAGAGGGGTGTACGAAAATAGTTTCTCATCACAACACACCACTCCCGCGAAGTGCGGTATCGACTGTATAGCACCGCAGATAGCACTGCAACAGTGCAATGTTGGCATGGTCAATGCAATACGGGTGAGCCTACAACGGCACAGCAACAAAGACAGCGCCATGGCATGTCGTAAAAAGACACACCCCATACCACACATACACGGCGCTCCTCGAATAGACACACGCACATGTTCCCAACACACAACCTGCATGAAAACGGCAGCGCTACATATATACATCACCCAGCAGAGCAGCGGGTAGCAGCTCTACGCACATCATACTCAGCAGCAAGGCTTGCAATCTCATAGAAGCCGTGCACTACACTCGGCAGCAAGCAGAGGCTGGCTTGCCCTTGCGAGAAACTCGTGAGAAATTCTTGCTCCAATCGCAAGTTGGCAGTACGGACGCACGTTGCCGAGTCGAGGAGGGTGTATTTCCTATATATGTACCGCTGACGCTCTAGATATTGCTTGCTATCGATGGAAGACATGACGATGAACGGTCGAGACGGTTGGGTACGATCAACCAGAGACAGCAGGTCTCGGAACTATAGCTCCTAGACAGTAGAGATGCAGCAAGTGGAGTAGTGCAGGAGGACAACAGCAGTAATAGCAAAACATTAAGGAGGAAAGGCCGTTTAAAAACTATAACAGTACAAACGGGGTTTCGATGGCAAATAGCTACATATAGTTGATGGGTAGTGGAAGAAATAGCCCGGGTGACCAAGAATTGTGAAACGAAAAGTAGAGAGATTTATCCGGCGAAGAAACGGAGAATGGGTTTCAAGGGGATATGGAAGGAGGTCGTGTTCGGGATGGCGTGTATTGAATACAGCACAAGAGAACACCGCACAGAACACGCACATGACAGCAGCACAAAGCAGCACACAGCAGAACACAGCAGAACACAGCAGCACACAGCAGCACAATTTGACACACGAAATGTACCTTTGATGTAGCGCTTGTCGTCTAGGCATTGCTTCGGTCGATGACAGACATAATGAGAAAGTGGCTACACGTCAAGAAGGCTCGCACGCAAGACTGGACAGAGTAGATAAGCAGAACCAGCAGGAGGATCATGACCAACGATACTTCGGAGGACAACAGCAGTACAGTAGCAGTAAAGAAGGAGGAACTCAAACATTCAAATGGGGTTTTCTTGGGAACCTTTCGCCCATGGAGGGGGGGGCAGTGGAGAAAGTAACCCCGGTAAACAAGAATTGACTAAATGGAAAGTAGAGAGATTTATCCGGTGTAGGTACCGAGTATGGGATGGAGGAGATACGGAGGGAGATCGTGTTCGAGAGTGTGCGCAGTGAACACAGCACCGAAAACGCACATAACAAGCACATGACAGCAGCAGACAGCAGCGCACGGAACACCTACAGTAACACAGACGCCAAGCACACAGCACAGCAGCCGCACGCAGAAGTGCACAAGACAACACAACGCCATGGCGCGGAAAAATGGGAGTTTGAGGGCCGAAAATTGGGATCTCGAAATCAGTTCAAGGGTGATGTGTATTAGTAGGAGTGCGTAGGCAGGGTGGTGGAGGCTCGTTATCGCTCGATATCGGATAACGGGAGATATGTGTTAGTGGGAGTGCGTTGGCTGACTGGCGGAAGGCCGAAAGTTGGTGGCTCGCTATCGCTCGAAAAAAGTTAATGGGATATTTGTGTTAGTGAAAGTGGGTTGGCAGGGGGTTGGTGGAAGCAACTCACAATGACGTCGTATGATTTTAAATAATCTGTAAGGAGCGAGTAGCCGGCATCTTTCCATCGTATGGTCTCTGCCCTATACACCCGCAAGAGCTTTTGTCGAAAGGTATGGCAACATTTTGCGCGC
Organism: Laminaria ephemera; assembly: GCA_036873875.1. Classification (NCBI taxonomy): domain Eukaryota; class Phaeophyceae; order Laminariales; family Laminariaceae; genus Laminaria; species Laminaria ephemera. Next base: position 56,315 of record JAYJMJ010000102.1, read on the forward strand.
ACTCCACCTGTGTAATAGGTGAGGTGTAGATGGGTTGAGCATTGGGTGTTCACAGACAGCAGTGATGTTACCAGTACGTTGTTGCGTGTGTTCCACCATACATTGGACGGGGCGTGTTACGAACCTCCCGAATGAAGGTCGTGACGTGTTTTCTTTTGACGTCCAGAACGCATGCGGCCGTTAGCACCCTTTCCAAACAGATGCATCACAATAACTGGTGTTTCGTACACGGATTACGCTCGGTGCGTGTATAAGATAGAAGTACATCTCGCATTGCCATCTTGTCGAAAGGCATCGTTACATTGTGTAATGTACGCAGTTAATATCAGTTACTGCAGTGCATCACAGCAGTACACGGTAAGGCTACAACACCAGGCAAGAAAAATGTGATATGTTGGCACGTACCAGGTAACTTGGGCACACTCTAGTGTGCTCTGAGATACTGCGGGTACTCTTAAGCACACGAACTTTGTATTGCTGTGTGATAGGTACAGCCGCGAACTAAGGTACTAGACCCTCAGTATACATTGATTCTACGAGTCCTACATCCCATTGCTCTACTGCTGTATTTTATAGTCACAGCAGTACCGTTGCTTGCCTATGTACACGGAAAATATGACATTTTTATTGGCATGCTGTTATCTGGCGGCCGAGAGTTTATTCTAGTTCTTTCGGATGCGGGGCAAGCAAGGGGTCCGGCGGCACATAACGACTCATTGTCTAAACCCCGGCAGAGCTCCATGGCGCGCGCTCTGAGCATTCAAAGTCGATGAGCTGAATATTTTGTCAAGCTGTTGCGTTCATCCTCCTTGAGCAGAGAAGGTGACATGAAAAACCCCAACATTTATGCTCTATTTAAATAGCCCGCTTCGCCCTAATATTTTTTGTTCCCCCCCGCTCTGCTTTCCCCACCGCTAAACATGAAATATTCGACCCATTATTTGTACCCTCTCTGCTGTCTGCTACGACGCAGCAGCAACAGGAGCAGCAGCATCAGCAGCAGCAACCCACCGTTGTCACAGTCACGGACGGTGCTTCTGTGTTTGTACGTGTTGGCGATTTTGTATGTGTTAGTGGAGTGTCTGACGTCATAGGCACACAAAACAATCAAGAAGAGCGGTGGAAATATATTTTTGCAGCATCTGCTGAGACTTGAAAGCATGTACTGGTAATCAGTATACAGCAGTAAATAAGCAGTACAGCAGCAGTGGTACAACGGCAATCGTGCTCCAAGCTCTCGCCTTTGTGACAGGAGTCACGGTGTATGTGTGTGTTGTTGGTGCACAGCAGCAGCAGGAGACCAAACCACGACAATAACTTCACCTCCAATGCAACAATCACACATACATCGTCGGACCTTATACCAAGTGTACGAGGCATACAGCAGAAGCAAAGACAGCGTAGCACGTACAAATTATTGGAACACCTGCGTTCCCCATTTTCGACTTTCGACGCCCCCGGGATATCGAGCCAACAACATACCGACGGGGAATCTTTTAGCACGGAGTAGCAAGCATGGGTGCGGTAAAATATCAAGCATTGCCAACGGTTAGATACCGGGGCTAACCGTACCCAGAAAGTTAGGCATAACGTACTCTCACCTACTGATGCACACTTTGGTCTCGTGCTGTCGATGTCAACTTTATTCGTGCCACTGCTGTGCGAGAAATACTAAAGTATTCAAAAGTGGTACGTAGGGTGTAACCCTATACACTTCAAAATAAACCCCTTGTTTTGTACCATTTTTCGACGGAAATGTAAATACCGTGTTTGAACTAACAGTAAAACAACAATGGTATCAACAATTACGTCCAGAGTGGAATTCTACAGAAACCTTACCATCGATGTCGCCAAAAGGCCTTTTGTTACAAGATATCACGCAAATAGAGCACGAGGTAATGCACCAGGGAACAATTCTCCCGTGCAATGTAGAGTAGAAACACCCAAAGCAGTACATGGATAAGACGATGAATCGGTAGTGAATGTTGGCGGCGTTGTACGCGGTATAATACCATGTACCGCAAGCAAGCGCACTTGTGTGGTTGGGCATGCATTTATTAACGTATGTATCAATACGCTCGCTGGAATTGGCATGGGTAAGCTGGGTACATCAACCTGTCAGAGCCAATGCTATCAACGTTACCCCCACAAAGCATGCTTTCGTACAATGGCTATCACATTCTGAGTTGACCATTCATGTACGAGTGCAGTGCACAGCGAAAACAGAAAAGGCGGGGAAACTCCACGTTAGTGAGTGGCTTGACACGAAGGGTTTGCAGTACCTCTTAATCATACCTCAGGCTCGGACACCGGGTGCTTCTCGAGTCGATGGGGCACTCTCGGTAGACACGAAGTGATTGCGGTACAGGCCAACCACACCTCAGGCTCAGACACAGGGCACTTCTCGAGCAGATGGGGCCCTCTCGTTTGCACAGCTCGTTTATGGCTGCAGGCGGCAGGTCTTCTCGTCACCACGGGTTTCCAAACACTCTAAACAGCGTCCTCACGATATGGTGATAGGGCGAAGAACGGTGTGCCAACCACTCCCCTCTCCCCTATGCTGAACATGCAAGAACGCAAGATGGAGATTATGGAGACCCTCTTGTACTGACCCAACACGATCTCTGTCGCTCCTATCCCCCACCAACAATAAGTGCGCCGCGTCATGGTTCCCGACGACCAAAGAAGCACCCGGCATCCGAGTCTGAGGTATGAATGAGCAGTTTATATTTATTTAATGTTTGTGGTGGGTGGTAATTAGTCGTTCGAGTAAGCTCTGTGACAATCAATGTGATATGAGGTTATTGTTGTGCTCAAGCTCGCGCCGCAGACGACGACGAGCGAGCGTCGGGACGCCTACATGTGTACACAGACCAAGTTTTAAAGTTGCTTATGGAAGCATGAGTAGTGCCCAACTCTGCAACGTTCTGCAGTTTCGTGTTTTATAAAGCTACCAGATACAGTTTGATGGTTCATCTCTCTTGGTATCAGAGTGTTATCTGTGCGGGACGTGTGTAGTACCATTCTGGGCGGAATTATAAGTGATGTTGGAAATCCAGACTTATAAGTGTTGACGATCCTTGTGTTTTCGCCCGACGTGGTATTGCATACTGCAGTGATTGCAGAGTGTCCTGAAATGAACTGACTCCTCCGTTACTAATATAGAAACCGAATGATGCTTACATATACTGACGGAGTGGTATTCAGTAGTGGTCCCTCCATAGCGCCGGTACGTGCATGCCGTAAATACGGGTAAGATAGCGGCAACCGCCCTACTGTTTGTACTGCCGCTTCTCGTTGCTTGGTTTCGTTCCAACTGATTTGATGGGCACTATAGGGGGCAACTGGAACTTATTTCCCTACTCTGTTGGTTGAGCAATCGAACGCGTGTCATTCGCGTTTGCTTGTCTCCAGGCTCGACGATTCTTTAACATGAAGAGGTACCGGTAAGGATGCACCTGTGCACAATCGGAGACAGTGGGATCAGTGGAATATTACATACCAGGAATATCGTACCACTTAGAGCTGTGATTTACGTACACACTACGTGCCTAAAAGTGTTGCTGTGCGTACGCACCTACTGCACCTAAATGGCTGGCGTATTTACTAATCTTCGTATTGACTTACTTACTGAAACGTTGACTGTGTCCAAGGTTGCCCTCGGCATATTCTCCGACCTCTCAGTCATCCTCAGCTCTTAGTTGTCGACGGGGAGATTGATTTTCAGGAACTATCCTGGGACTGTTTTTTTTCCTCTTCTTTTTTTCGGCTTTTTGATTTTTTTGTTTTGTTTTTGAACATGCTTCTTTCGTGCATGCACATCTCGAAGACACAAACGAAGCTTCGATAGCCACAAAGTGTGAAATCTACGTACCGCGAGCAAAGCAGACCAGCATGTACGTTCGTGTCGACGACCAGAGTGCGACAACAGAGATAGACGACAAGAAAGCAGACAAGAACAAAAAAAGGGTTGCCGAGAGCCAACATGTAGTATACGAGTATTTTTTATATTTCATGTTTTCATTTTCTCCTCTCTTTGTTGTTGCTCTATGAAGATTGCGTTATAAGCCACTAACAACCAACAACTACAGTAATTCTGATTTTTTCCAACTACAGCTGACACTCGTCCCTGTGACGGACCGGAACGATCCTGGGACTGTTTTTTTTTTTCCTATATTTTTTTGTTCCTTTTTTGCTTTTTTTGTTTTGTTTTTGAACCTGCTTCTTTAACGCACGCACACCTCGAAGGCACAAACCAAGCTCCGATAGCCACAGTATATAATCTACGCACGTCCTACGTACCGTTAGCACAGTACACCAGCCTAAAATCGGCCATGCACAGAGCACAAAAGTTGATACAGCAGAACGTTCGTGTCGAAGACCAGAAGAACAGTGCGACAACACAGACGACAAGCGAGAAACAGACATGAGCAAAGTGTTGCCGTGAGCCATCATGTACGTACGAGTCTTTTGTATATTTTTTCTTTTCAGCTCTTTGTCGTTGCTTATTGAATATTGCGTTATACGCCACCAACAACCAACAACTAATAATCAATTCTGATTTTTTTCGAGTACACCTGACACTCAGCCCTGTGACGGACCGCCGCGTCTAAACGTAATATACTATTTTTAGACGTGAATATCTTAAGGGGTGAGTGACGTGTCCAAAAACAGCGCTCTCTTTGCTGACATTTCAACCACACTGCTGCTGCGTGTGTGTGTGTGTGTGTGTGTGTGTGTGTGTATGTGTGTGTGTGTTTTTTAAATATACTGTTTTTTCCACCCATCGACATCCAGCACAGCCAGTGTACATACCGATTCGTTATCGTATATCCTAGAGACAAAAAAAACTCTATTATACTCACAAACCTTGAGACAGAAATATACATCGCAAGTACTACAGCAAGATACGAAGTACAACATGCGTTATACTCATGCATGTGGCGTCCGAGTTGTTTTCCTGAATCGTGGCGGCGGGGCGCTTGGTATTGTCAGGTCCCCTGTTTGCACCTACAACCAATCATGGAGCCCTCTCTGTCCGCTTCACATAATTTTTTCTGGTTTTTCTTCCTGAGCGAGCGTAGCGGGCGGCGAATGCCGCCCGCGGAGCGAAGCGCCTTGTTCGCAGTATAGACTTCACCCAATGCTGTACCAGTACCTAATACTGCTGTAAGTATTTACCTAAACTTTCTACTGATGCTGTACTCACTGCACGTACTTACTGGTGTACGTACCTACTGCTCCTACCTTTGGGGCCGTACCTGTTTACTACCGTACTTACGTGATATGTAGTACCTACTTCATGCACCTATTGCTGGCATACTTGTTTCGGAACCTATTACTGCACTCACCTACTAACTACCAACTGCTGTGCGTACATGACTGCTGTGTCTACTGCTACACCAGTACCTATTACTGCTGTACCTACTTTGCGTACATGATGTACGCATCTACTGTACGTACCCACTGCTGTAATGTGCGTAACTGCAGTACATAGTCAAATAATGAACATACCTACCTGCCGCGTACCCATTGCTGTTATATCCGATGCTCTCCACAACATGGCGGTTACCGCTTTGTTTTCAGGCAGTATCACACCCCCAAAAAGGCGGTAAGGCCAACTCTTACCATAAACTGATTCTGATAACCGAAAAGTTAGGTTTCAGCACCTTCACAGGCGTGTTTAACCCGGGGACCGGGTGAATCAGACTCGCTGTTCTCTAATTCCTGCTAGCCTTTTTGCGGAGGCATCCAGTGATGTTTGCCTTTTCTTCTGGATAGGAGTCTGATTATTTTTCGTGACATGGCAGTTTCCTCGAAACCAGTTTCTGACGCTTTTTGTCCGAACAATAGGTAGTTTTTTTAAAATGTAACTGCGATATGTACCCCAAACTCGTTTGGCGATATTTTTTATTTATTGCAAACTGCTATCCTCAAGAAACTACAAACGCCGTTGGATGCGGCTCGCAAACAGGCTAGTTCGAATTTGAGAACTGTGGTACCGATTATCTCTTTCACCGAATGAAACACCCCTGTCAAGATGCTGAAATCTCCATTTTCGGTGTTCAGAATCAGTTGATTTTAAGAGTTGGCCTAAAGGCCCAATTTTTTCTTACCTGTTTATGTATCATACGCACCTACAGCTTTTCGTTCATATTTCTGCAGGACCCTACTGCTTTCCTACTGCTGTACGTGCGTGGCTGCTGCATCTGCTTCTACAGGTACTGTTTTGCGGTACATACTTACTGCTGTTCGCACCTATGTGCCTGATTTACGTACATACCTACTGGACATACTGGACGTATCTACTGGGCGTATTTTCAGCGTACTTCTGTAAAACCCAATATTTTCCTCACTTTGACGGTTACCGTCATATAGGGGTTACCGCCTCAGAGAGGTTGTCTAAAAACACCAACCAATCCTGTACCTGCGTACCTACTGTATATTTGCACGTATATTGTGGCCGTGCATACACCGTTCCTAATGCCAGGAAACCCGATGGTCTCCTCAAAGTTGCGGTTACCGCTATGTCTGGGTGTTACAACAACCCGGAAAGGGCGGTATAGACCCCAAGAAGGTATAAAGTACCTACTGCGCCTACTGCTGTGTACCCGCTGCTTGATGTACATAAAGCTGGTGACGCAAGTACGTACCAACTGCTGCACGATTACGTACTTGCTTCGATATGTTGCGGCCCGCATAAGTGGGACGGAGTGGGGACAAGAAAAATATCAAGCATTAAACTGTAGGACCTCGAACTAATGTGTAAAACATTTATCACGATACTTTCAATACGCCCCCACTGCCGTAGCAACGGTCTTCCATTAATATATACCAGAAAACGTCGTTTTGCTGTTGTAGCATTGCGACGTAGCTTAATTCGCATATAGTTTAGGATAAATGAGGCCTCTCGGCTGGACCAGCCAGAGACTCTCACCCAGGGTTACTACCCCCAGGTTGACTATTTCTCAGTCAACGCGACACCTCGTCGCAGAGAGTAGCTATCCCGGTTAAAGCAAAACAAACCAAACACTGTCAAACTGATGTCGTTGTCGGCGGTACGCCCCGCCAGGACGATGGGCGGGCTGGATTGTTTTGTGTTTTATTCCAACGTCCTTGTACTTGTCGTGCTTCTGTGGGGTACAGGAGTCGGCCACGGAGTGTGCTCACTCAGTACCGTCTCCAGGTAAGATTAGGAGGCTTTCCCGAAAAGGGGACGCCATGCTGGCGTCTCCTCGTTTGTGGTTTCAGATTACTGTTGTAACATTGCGACGTAGCTTAATACGTATATAGTTTGGGATGTATGAGGCATCTCTGCGGCGGCATGAGATCACACCCATACTTGTAGGAGAGCTACGTGTAAGTTTGTCCTCCATACCCGCTGCTCGCAAATGAGCCTGGAGGTTCGAGGTCATCTGCGCTTGTGTCATCGCCACGCTCCCTTTGTCTCCGTCTTCTAGGATGCTCGGGAATAGGAAACCTGAACCCTCCGCTAGAGCCAACGGCTTGGACGCTGCGGCCTGTCGGTACTCGACCATAGCGGCCACAGCCACCACAGCGCAGATTTCGCGACTGGTGGTGTTTCTTCTCACCACCACCGCTTGGGAGGATACCCGTAGTGTTTTCCCAAAGAGGAAATTGAAAATGATCACCTGTCCTCGCGGCATGTGCAACACTTGTGCTGCTACCACTACCGACAGCTCGGAACCTCGTTTCATCGTGTGGAATTCGACGCCAAAAATCGCCACGTCCCGGACCGTCGCGAAGCGTTCTACCGCTGTCGCAAAAGTGGGCACGCGTCGCCGCATGTCTTTGATCAACTTCCACAACTGGCCTGCAACCAGCGGCGGCGCCTGTTTCACCGACACCCCCCCTCGTCGCTGCTCCTCCTGCGTGTTACATAGGTTGGCCCTCAGTATTGAGCTCGCTACTTCGTTTACCCGTTGCGCAACGGGGTCCCAGTCGATGTTTATGCCGAGCTGGTCTATCATAGCACATTTCGACTTCGCCGCCTCTCCCTTATCTAAGGATGCGCGCTGCTCTCCTATCCCACCCCTCGACACGTAACGGCGTGCATCAACTTGGTGCCGTTCCGGTCCGAGTCTAGCCAACACAGCCACTCGATAACGTGTACGTCTGTTGCGGTCACCCAGCCCCTTTCGTTTGACGTTCGCGCCAGCAGGAACGCGTCGAAGTTGCCCGCTACCCGCCATGTCCACTGTTGGCCGGCCTTCCTTGCCAGCGCCTCCAACACCCTTGTCACTCGCTCTTGCGGCTTACTGTCCACGATTTTGGCGGTCGCCTCGGTGGTTCCGGGTACCGGGGGGCCCTTGTACACGGGGTGTTTGCACGACTAAGAGTTCGTATATGAACCTAGGCTAATGGCCTGGCACTCTGCGCAGAGCACGCGTGGGATCATATCGGACGCCCACGTCGCCCCATACAGGAATGAGCCCACCGCTCTATCCGCATACCTCTAGCGCCAGGGCGGCACCCCCGGGAACACGGGGAAGGGGAACAGGGGAACGACGCACGCGATGGGGTGGGGGGGGGTCATCTATTATCCCCGCTTCGGAAATCTTCCTCTACCGCGCGCGCCGTGGCGCGCGTACACGTAGTCGCGCACACCGTCCTGTTGGTGGGGAAAACGAAAACCGCCTGCCTTGGGCAGCCCGAGCGCCCGCACGGTCGCGCAGCGAACCTGCGGGAACAAGTACTCGCGCACGTCTGGGAGAACGATCAAAGCGTGTGCTCGTCACTCGGCCAGCTGTTCCACCACGTGTCCCACCATGACCGGGGGCGGGAAGCAGTATCCGAACGCTATTGTGTCCCCTCACGTCGTCGCGACCACGTTTTGGCTAAAGAAAACTACCCCTGACGACCCCTCCTAGTGGTACTGCGAGAAAAACGGCAATTGTCGCTTCACCCCCGACGCTGTCACAGGGTCTTCTTGGGCGTTCTCGGAAGATGCCATGAGGTCGACGGTGAACTCCCCAAAGAACGCCTGTAGTCGCTGAAACACCGCCGATAGAAGGAGGATGCTCTCGGCCCTCCCCGGTCTAGTAATTGCGTCCGCCAACTGGTTCTCTGCCGTCGGCACACAACGCACGGACAGCAAGAAACCCTGGTCTACTTCAGTGCTCGAATAACCTAACCAGCAGTCCGCGGTGATTGAATTTCGGGACCGACCCTTTTTGAACGCGTCCAATACGACGCGCTTGTCGACGTCCAACACCAGGTGTGCGCGCCGGAGGTATCCGGGTCGTGCTCGGGAGCATTCCGTCAGCACTTTGAGCAGCGCGAACGTCTCCATTGCGTTGATGTGCCGAGGTACCCACTCGTGGCAGAAATCCCCCCCCGCCGAGAATTCGCCTCCTTGCATCGACACCACTCCGCCCCACTGGTTGGACGTCGCGCCGGAAACGGCGAAAGTGATCTGTGAGGCGTAGTGGCGCGGTTTGTGCCACGGACCCTCCTGGGACGTCGCTGACAAGTTGCGCCAGATGTCGAGCTCCGCACGCATGTCTGGTTTACTTCTCAACTGTATCTGCCGCCCTTTTTCCTCCGCGATTGCCGCGAACATGTAGTGCGTCCACAGGAACGCCGGTCAGATCGCGACGGACATGGTAACGCACTTACCCGCGATATTCTCCAGCATCTGCCAGGAGAGCGAGCCTTGCTCCAACGCTGCATGGATCAGAGCATGAAGCTTCTGGAGATTGTTATCAGGGACCGGAAACGAGGTGGTGTTAATGTCGCACAGGATGCCGATGCATCATTGTATCCTCGACGCCTTTAGGTCTCACATGGTGTCCGACGGGAAATAGACGCAGAAGTATGAGACTAAGATACTCGTGTAAAGGGCCTCTGCGGCGGACAGCCTTTTTTCCTTGTCACGGCAACCGAACGAGGAGGTGAATTTCCCGTACCACGCGTCGTCGATGTAGGCGAGGACGGGATTCCCGTGTGAACGCATTTCCACCACTTTTGCCTCTCTGAGTGAGTAGTAACACACCTGGCTCTCGTCCCACCCGAACGGGATTGTGATGCATACGTAGTCTGTGCCGTCGTACGATGCCCCCAGAAGTGGCCAGCTCTCCGGCTGCATGCTCAGTTTGTGGAACCCGGACCGGTCGTCCAGGCTGCCCGTATAGATCCCCTCATCGGCAACGTCCGCCACCCTGGCCACTGTGTCCGTATTAAAGAAACGTGGCGGCAGCACTCGTTAAGCGCTCTGGCGTCGATGACCAGCCGCGGCTTAGAAGGCCCGACAGAATGCGGCAGCACCAGTCGCGGTTGCGCCGGGGCGGTCTTACCTAGGACATCGGCCCGTTTCACCAGGCACCCTCGTTTCACTAGGGCTGCGACTTGCGACTGCACGAACTCGGCGTGGTCCCGCAGTATGCGGTTGGGGAGCGACGCCCCCGGCAAAGCGTCCCGCCGGTACGGGGACTCTCGCGATGTGCCCCGGTACTCCTCGGTAAGGAACTCGAACACGCTCTCGCCGTTCTGAAGGTATGAGAGAAGATGCGCTGCTTGTGGGTGATCCCGTAACACCACCCTCTCCCAGAACTCGTAGCGGTGGTTCAGGCCCCCAGGGACAAATCCGCTCCGTTCACCCCCGCGTCGTGCATAGTCGCTTCCAATGGCATGCGGGCTCGACTTCCGTCTAATGGGTTTCGCTCTACGTCTTCCAACGTCGACATGTAATCTACCTTTCCGCTTGTCGCGCGTCCCCACCCAGCTTTGTTCCTTGCCGGATAGAGCTGGAACTACTGGAAACGTAACTCCTACTGTGTGATGCCGTCGCGTCAGGTTTGAGCGCCATACTTTCGCGTACACTTATGGAGGGAGATGCGGCATACAATACATATTGTGTTGTAACGTTTTAGCATGGAATTCGCACATCGGCTTAGAACGGGGTGATACGAAATATCTGTATGTGTAATTGTTTTCTTGAAGCGAACGAAGGTACGATGCGACCGGGACTAGACGCACCCGCCGAGGCACATGGCGGACGTAAGGACAATCAGTTTCAACGACCCTCCGGGCTTTGCTTCTATCAATACTGCATATCCTATCTGTACGGTTTCTACATGCCGGATGTTTGCAGAATAATTGTTGATAAACATGAAAGATAGACTTGGTAGTACCGGCCAATGTCGTTGCTACTGAATTGTTGTGCGGATAGCCGCGCGCGGAAGCGGAGCGCGCTGGCTAGCGAAAACCGACAGAGGGTTATCGCGGGTGTGTGCGCGGGTGTGTGTCCCCGATCCGCATCTTGTAATCGTGGTCGCGCATAGAGGCTGCGCCAGGGGTGCGCGTTCTGTACCCGCTCCCCTTCTTGGCCTCGCCCAATAACACGCATACGTCGTCATACTTCATGGCAAGGCAGAGCGCACACCATTGAAGCGAAAATTAAACAATAGAGAGAACAACCCGGGCACACGCACAGGCGTAACATACGCAAGCATAACAAGATGAGCTGTATCTCGTGAAATGTACACTCAGCGGCAAACGAAACGGTACACCGCGCAGCGGGAGCGAAACGCCCATTTTTTATGTTTTGTTTTTTAATGATTTTACTCCTTGTGGGTCTCTGCCTCTCCCTCTCGGCCTCCTGATTTCATTTCCCTCTCTGAAACCCCGTACTGAGTACCCACGGACCTACCATCTACCGGCCCGCTCGCTCCTGCCCCCCCTTGCCCCGGCCTCCACTGCCACCGATACCCGTGTGTCGCTACCCCCTTATACAGTACGCCTTGCGACGAGTGAGTTTGCGCCCGTTGCCCCCCGTCATATTTCCTGTGCGTTTCACCCTGCCCTTCGGCCCTTCTTACCGCGTCTCATAATACTATCTCGTGCTCCTTACCCCCGCTGCTGTGGCAGGCGGCCGCTGACGACGGTGGCCTTACTGCTCCGCGTTTCTTCGTCGGAGCCGAGTCCGATCGACCCCTCTTCTACTTATATTGTTTGAAGATATTTCAGCACAAGGAAGTTTGCTGCTACCCGTTACTTCCACTCCGGTCGTCCCCCCCCCCCAATCCCCGCGCTACTGCACAATTGAAAAACATTTCATGTGCATGTAAATTGCCCTACTGATGCTCTTCGTCAATCGCTCCTCCCACCGCTACTGTATCGTTGCAAAACGTTTCGTGAGCAGATAGACTGCCGCTACTTTACCCCCCACCATCACTATCATCGAGCGAGGCACCCGCTGTCGCCAAGAAACGGACTTGCTTCCAACCCCTTCCCCCGAACCAACCCTACCCCGCCCCCGGCCGCCCCTGGAGCGAACCGGCAGAGGTCCGCAGTAGCTCGAGGCCGCCGCCGCGTGCCCCTGGTGCACCCCCCGCCCACCGTGTGCGAAGTCGTCGTCACAGGGGAAGGTGCTGCCGTGCTTCGCGCCCGTGAATGACGACTGGATCTGCTTTCGCCGGGCCGCCGCCCCTACCGGGGTTGCCTGGCCCCCGAACCCGCACCCGGCCTTGCCTCCGAAGCCACTCAGAGCTTGTCCTGCGAACCCTGTCCCCACCGGGCTCGTGAAGTGATTTTTTGTCAGTGCGTGCACATTACGCAGATCCTCGCAGTCTGCCTCGTGGACCTCCTGGGACACCCCCTGCCCTAAAGGATTGTCTTGGAGAACACCCCGAAGACGCTCCTTAGGTCTCCGCATGCTGCCACCGTAAGCCCCACGCGGGCAATATTGTCGCTGAGAATCTTCCTCGCGTCCGGGAGGTTAAGATACAGCCACCTTCATTTGCCGCCTCGAGCAGCGTCACCAGGCCGTACTACGTGTAGGTGCCTTCGACCTCGCGCATCACGTCGAGCGCCGGATCCAATCTGAGGCGCAGCTGCGGCCGTCGGTATTGGGGTCAGGAGGGAATGCCGGTGCCTTGTGTGAGCGCGGTTTGGCTCGTCTTGGTCGTCTGTCTGATTTTACCCCATTTGTTTCGCGGCCGTGTATCACATATGGACGATGGGGTGTAGCCCCGGGGTGCCGAAGGCAGCAATCGGGGGTGAAACCCATTGTTTACGTCTGGATGAAAACGTACTCGCTGCGAGTCGGCTCTTTCGTCGTGCTTCGGAGTATGTGACCAAAACATAATTCCCCAACCTAGATGGCTGCGGGGGTGTAACCCATTTCTATCGTCAGGATGAGACCGTACTCGCTGCCTGTTAGCTCCGTCGTAGTACGTGAACAGAAATTTAGATACTAAGCCTCGCTGGCCGCGGGGGTGTAACCCGCTGTTATCATCGTGATATGAACGTAATCGCTCCGTGTTGTCTCTGTTGTCGCGTGAGAGCGTAAAATTCATCGTCTGGACGAAACCGTTCTCCCTGCGTGTCGGCTGTGTCGTCGTATGTGAGCATAGAGACAAATCCCCAACCTCGATGACTGCGGGGGTGCAACTCGTTATTATCGCCCGTGCCCGCTGGAATTAAACATGACGCACGTCACGGGGCCGCGATCACCGGGCCGATCGGGGTTACGCCCCTTGGATACGCATAGTCGGCGTCGGAATGTGGTTCTACCGAACCTATCCATCGTACCGGCAAACACGGGTGTTGTAACCCCATATTGTGGTGCGTGCGGCGGCGGTTGAACCCTGTTTGATTATTCCAGGTCGACGGCAGGCGGTATAGTGCTACCGAATAATACGCTCGCGTCTGAGGGTGTGACCCATTGTGATCAGCCTCGTCCTCGGGGGTTAGACCCTGCTATGGAACTCTCCGTTTTCAATCGACCAGAGCTGAGCCTCTTGGATGATGGTGTGTTATCGTCTAAATGGACACTCTATCCAACGCTTGCTATATCTTTGCGCTAGACTTGTATCACCCTCGCCTAGCCACCGTTGTGTACCCGAATGGGCTGTATCCCGTGGATGGACACGCGTAAACGTCGGTGGGGCGCCTTTTAACGGTGGGGTACCCAGGTTTAAGGGATCCTCGGGACAGGCCAGGGTCACCGCTCTATCTGAATTACCTTGACTCCCATATTAGATGTCGTATAACGTTTAGGATAGGCGCGTGCTCCCGCGCGGCGCGCCGAAATGACATTGTATCTGTACCCGGTCTATACTTCTCTCCTCATGGTTATTCCCCCCCTAGGCGCTGTAACGGAGGGCGGCTATCTGGAATAGGCCGATACTACCCCTGTTCTTGCTACTCATACTGCTGCTGCTGTTGTGCGTCTTCGATATGTATCATACGCGTGTGCTGGACCGAGCATCCTACGAGTGTTCCGGGCAGTGAGGGGTGTCGAAACGAGTGTCCGGGCCATGGTATTATTTTTTTTTTCAATTTCAAAAGCAGCTGTGTCTGGGCCATGGGATATTGTACGAGTATGCCGGTAAGCGGCCGAGGGGGTGGGAGGGGTACTGCTGCTGCATAGTTGTTCGGCTTCGAAATGTATCATACGTGTGTGGTGGTCAGGCCATCGTACGTGTGTGCCGGGCAGTGCGGGGGTGTTGCACGAGTGTACAAGTCATGGGATATCGAGAGGGAGGGAGGGGGTATCCATTGGGCATGGGAATAGTACTGCTGCTGCTGTTGCTGCTGCCGGCGATGCTGCTGCAACTACTGCTATACATAGTGCGATCGTTGCTGCTTCCGCGTACTGCTACTTTTATTGTGTTCTACCACGCCACGGCGAGAATTAACTAGCAGGTGTACGGGGGTAGGAGATTGTCGTATTAGCCGGGCGCGGGCGGGCGGTGCTACAGAAGCATCGCTTCATGACCCCGGTCATAGCTTCTGCTACTGTTTTACTGCAGTGCTTGCTGCACACCTATACTACGTCTGCTGTTGTTACTGCTGCTGTGCCGCTGTGAGGCGTCTCGTTCGAGTGTACAAGTGGGTATATGGGTCAGACGGGCATGTGCCGCTGCTGCTACCGCTGTTGTGCTGCACCTCGTCGTGTCCTGGGGGAGGGTCGGGTGCTGCAAGGTATACCGACCTCGAGCATATATCGGCACCAACCTAACGGACGATCTGTGATAGACTTGCGCTGCTGGTTCTAGGCTGGGTGATTCGTATCATGCGGGAGAGATACGGCATGCATCACCCACGATGGGAACAAAACGGAACAACGAGGCACAACCAAACGAGACACCTTCAAGCTCACATACCTCGCGGGGAATATCGGAGGACCGGACTAACGCCACCAGCTTCTTGTTCTCCGCTCGTTGCATCGCTTCCGCCGCTTGGAGCCTGTGCGCTGCCGTTTTCGCTCCTGCCTTGGCCATCTCAGGTTGAGGGGCTCCCATATCTGCGCCTGCTGCCCCTTTACCACTCTCCTGCGACGGTGCCTGGGTGGCGCCATAATGGCTTTGCTGTAGCTGCGCTGGAGTATCGATGGCCCGGCTGGCTGTCGCCGGCTGCACATCGGGAACTGCTCCCTCCTTGGCTGGTTCCTGCGGGGGGGGCATGGGTGCGGGCATGTACACCCTTGAGCCCCTCTCGCATAGGGAGGGCCGCAGGGCTTCCAGTGCCCACGAGACCAGGACCCTCACCCCCTCCTCGTTTTTGTAGGACCCAGTCCCTACGATAGAGGCTGACGCACCGACGAATCCTCCATCGACGCGAACACTGATGTGTCCGCGTTTCCGCAGGCTGCCACCAAAGGCGTTAGGCGCGAGGCGCACTCCGACAGGCCCATCTTCGAGAAGTTGGCTCCATCGTGGAAGATGACGCGTGTGAGATACTGAACGATTGCCTGGCCGTGCAGGCCTGCCTTGTGGCACCGAAGTTCACTCCTCACTCAGTCGGGAGGGATGGGGTTGGCGCCCGCGGCGACCGCCGCCTCGGACATCCCGCTGCTGTTTGACATGACCTCTGTGTTTTATTCCAACATTGTAACTGTCGTGCTGCTGTCAAGTACAGGAGTCGGCCACGGATTGGGCTCACATAATACCATCCCCAAGTAACACCAGGAGTGTTTCACGAAAAAGGGACGCCATGCTGGCGTCCCCTCTTTTCTGGTTTCATATTACTATGGAAATTAGAGACTACTGGGTAGAAATGTTGGACTTCCCAAGCAGTGCGGTCCATTCAGAGCGGTGGACACTGGAAACTATTTTGGGCTGCGGTGCTGTGCTTGTTTCCATTCCGGCACATTACCAAACGGGGTACACCCCTCCTGAAAACAATTGCGACAAAGAGGAAACAACGTTTTCCCCAGGACGAGGAACTCAAGTTAAACGTGATTGCCATCATCAATCGAGTAGTCTAGCTCGAAGTGTATGCTGTATTTTTCCAACGCAGTCTATCCCTCACATGTATGCCACCCGTCTCTACGTTATTCTACAATCGTATTTCATCTTTATCAGGTATCGTACGTATTTGTTCCATATGGTGTCATTTTTGCGTATTTTAGAGGGTTTGCAACGAAAAGACGGGATCGACACACCACCTGGAGTCAGTGTAGCCAACATTGTATATTGTGTAATCGTGACTCGAATTGTTCATAATGTGCGGTGTTTTATGCCGATGACTAATGACGTATATTGTGGTTTTGGCCCGTTGATCGTTTCAAGGTGAGACGTCGTCTTTTGGTCATTTCATAGCAACCAGAGCGCGAAACGTCATTCGCCTGCCACATTACTCCGACAAAGATAGGCACACTGCATGGAAGCTAGACACACATCTGATACCTATGGATCAAAGGGGGTAGATCCCAAACCTAGTGCAATCAATGGCCCCAGTATGATGTCGAAATTGGGCACAAGCTCAAATCCCTGTTTTGATCTCTCTCGTCGACCCCATATACTCTCACGAAAAAACCATAAACACGCTGGATAGTTGGACGGGGTCATCAGAGATCACCCACGGCTTAATATAGTGATTTGCAGGCGTTTCGACGGAATTAGTAGTCTAACCCGATTGCGAAAGTTGTCTCTCCCTTTTTGTCAACACCCGGGGGAGGAGGGTGTACCACTTTATGTCGAAGGCCCTTTTTATTTAATAGGCACTGGTTACGCGCTGTATACTACCAGTATATGCGTACGAGTACTCATACTAGTTTATGTCTGCGCGGTAACAGAAGGATCGGGTTTTTGACGATACTACCGTGGAAACTATGTCCATGCAAGAGCGTCACGGCACACCGAACGCTGCACATAGTTCTAAGCAATTATTCACCCATTTTTTCTCGCTTGTCCAACAGAGCAAGCAAACAAGCACAGAACACGTGCTTTCCGTTTCACTTATTTGAACATGTCATCAGTCGGTGCAGGCGTGCAATTCAGCTAGAACAGCGCGTACGTCCAAACTGAAAACAGCCACATACCCGGACCGCAGTTATATCATACGCTTACCGGTAGAGAAGCCGCCCGCGCCGCCTATAGCCCCATTTTGCGCATAATCAGCTCTAGAATGCGCTAACTACAAGCAAGGAGGCCTAGACGTACGGTCCGGGTTGAGAAAAAGGGAGGTTATGGGCAGCACTAAGAGCCGAGTATTCATCACTGGGAAATTACTGGAAGAACGAGTAGATAGTAGACAACGCTTGCTTTGATTTTGTTTGTCCATCTCGTAACATCACTGGGAACGGTTTTTAGATTTTGAGACAGTGTTTTTTTGCCGGTGACGGAAGGCTTTAAACCTTCAGGGCCGTGTATGTGGAGTACACCAGTGCTTTGCTGCCTTCACCTTGTATCAGTTTAACGTCGCTAATGATCCTTCGAATCAACAGCTGGGCTGCGCCACTAGAGACGGTGTGGGGTCAATGGGAATGTTCTCGATGACGAGCTCGGGACAGCTAGAACACGGCAGATATCGCCTAATGCACTCTTAAACTACCGAGTCCATTCACGGAAGACATGCGCCACCTTCAGCGTTGCTATTCTATCTAATGAGCACCATCGGCGCCACAAGCGCTTCATGGCCCAACCACGAACTTCCACAGAGGACTTGTCTATACCCCACCACGAATCTGCACAATGTGGAGGAGTACACCATGGAATCGTGTGGAAAACAATATCTATGTGGCTCCCCAAAAGCTGAATATTTGATCATTTTTTCAAATCCATACTGCGCTTGGGTGGTACTCTGCGCGACGCTAATTAGTCTAACAGGAGCACGATATAACCGATACTATCTATTCTCGATTCATTTTCTTGGTCACGCTTACTAATATTGTAGTACAATGTAAACATGCAGTCTAAGATTAGTAGATGTAACTTTTGTGCTGTACTTGATGTGCTTCGACGTGAGCACCAAAATCGTTTTCGTCTTGAAGTCTGCTGTAGTTTAAGTTGGTCGAGCGACATTGACGGAAAGGTTTTAGTACGTGGTAACAACATTGCAAGCACATTAAATTTAAGGACGACGGTATGGAACAGTCTGCTAATATAACCAATCCCCAAGACTGCTCCACTGCCAAAATCGGCTAAAATAATACCTGGTACATTTTTGGGCAAATCGACAACGGGAAGATGATGAAACTCCTATTATTTTTTGCTTTTCTTTAAACGATACTCGTACCTGATGCATTTTGACGCGAAATATTGTGACTTGTATGCCGCACATATATGCGAGTACTCGTACTCTTTGCTAATATCACATGATCGGTGGCAATGCCGTGGATACCTATGTAATATATCGGTCAAAAGTCGGAGTTTTTGAACGAGAAAAAATTGAAATTGTTTCAGCTGGCACGGATCCAGTTAAACCTTTAAACCGCCTACCGTAGTACTTCCGATAACTGCGCGCCATAAGCAATCGTTTGTCCGATGAACAGTTGACAGGTCTACCGTCGATTATGAGTTACACTCCGATTTGCTTTCCCAACTTGGAATTCAGATGATGCGCCGCGTGTTAAACGTGCTGGGATACACACTAATCTGGTCAGGAGCGTAGCGATCACAGGATAATTTCGGTGTAGATCATTTGCATTCGACGCTGCACGCACGATCCTAGCCGTATACCTGGTGCATGGTAGCATGGCACAGGTCGACCGACCTTAGCATTGCGGATGCTGTTCGCGTTAGTACGGTGGGTTCATATAACGACGTGCCGTGTACGACAACTTTACACGGAACACGTGTATCTGCATGTCCGGCAGTCGAGACGATAGGCTGATACACATATCGGAGATCCCAGTGATAGGATATTGTTTCCGCAATAGTCCGTATCACTTTTTGGGGAAAACACGTCACATATTTCGTGTCATAATTCAACTTTCCCGCCGGATATCCATCGGGAGTCCGGCTAAGTAGAATTGGCTACGAGTATAGTAAAACGTCAGGCCATTTTGTGTGCAACGTAATACGAAGTAACACAAACGACGATAAGACCGAAGCAAAGGTGGTATTTTTTTACGCGCGTAACGGAGTTTGTTCCACACCAATTGTTTGGGGACACATCTGTCTCCAACGGATTCAATGGGCAATTGCAGTCGATCTTGCCGCTGCAAGAAAAAAAGCGTCCACTTACATTCAGGACTTTCATGGCTGGTCCGGTACGCGGTTTGAGCCCGCCCGCATTCGCTTCAGAAAAAACCATACCCGTCTCTGTACACGCCCAGGGACCAACACATCTGCTGCACGCAGACACACGAGAAGGTATGAGGCCCATGCTTGTTCGGGCTTCAGCGATTTTCTCTCCCGGTGGCATGGGGGGGGCGACTGGAGTATGTCGTCACGATGTGTCGACGGTTGTTTTGCGACAACTGCTGATATATTCTTGATTATATTGTTTAGTCTTCTTTAGACGACTGATAACAGTGACGACAACAACGTTGCGCAATCGCAGTGTGTATGCTCTTCTGGACTCCTTTCTTGCTCGGGTTGGACGACACCGTGAGACCTATACATGCCGGTTGAATTTGTTCTTCGAGTGTGCGGTGTACGTAAACGAGTCTTGTTACTCCTACTGCACGCACCGCCGCTTATGCGAGAAAGGGCAAATGATTTTTTTTTTAACTGCACGTAACGTGGCACCAGGGGGTACGTCGTCGATGGGATCTGGGTTATCGGGAATATGAAGTAACCTACAGTAGTGTCGCATGTAGAACCACCGGGAGTTCAACGCACAGGCCTGGTACAAACACATTTTCTTGCACCTGGGATCGAAAACGGACCGACGCGGGTACATTAATACAATGCTACACATTTTTTGAAGTCCACGATAGTATAATGCACTGCCTGAATTGTAATCTCTGCCTGCATGTTTCGTATTCTTGAGGCCAGCTTCATGGAATATAACTGGACCCTTCTAATGTGTAAACTGGAAGAATGCCACGGTAGAGATGCAAACCATTTCCCCAAAAAATACGCACTGTACCCGCTCCACACAGCACCCAAAACGTTCATGACAAAAATAGTTCGTTGATCGAGGATGTGCAATTGAATAGGCTAGATGTACATGAAATGTATTCGGAAATTCAGGCGGGATTCCAACGATGTTGCGTTGTTTTCAATTGACAATCTTTCACGAAGATAATCATGTTTTCGTCGATGCCGTCGTTGCCCATAATACGATTCCCAACCAATAACAGGTGTGAGTTCGCTGGCCGATACGTTTCAGATTGTGCTCGTATTCGCTCTGTGGCTGCTTTCGACTTTATGGCGTCCCACACCGTGGCGAGTATGCGGCGCTGCCGATACGAGCATTGTCAAACATATGCGATGTTTAATTTTAGGGGTAGCAAGATGGTTGCGTTTTGCAAGCAACATGCCAAGAACGGCATGGTGCATGTCCGCCGAAAAAATTGTTCACATGACGCCTGGACACGACAACCGAGCTTCAATGTCGAGGGAAGCGTGACCGCGGTGTACTTCATGCAACATGCTAAGGATGGTTTGGTGAACGTCTGAGGTAAGCGTTGCTCGCATAGCTACTGCATGAAGCAGCTGAGCTTTGACGTCGAGGGCAGCAAGGCAGCTGCGTACTGCAAGTCACATGCGGGATGCGGTATGATAGACGTCCGCACCAAGCATTGCCCACATGACTCTTGTAGAGAGAACGCGAGTTTTGATTTCAAGGGCAGCAAGACACCGGTATTCACCGGTATTCTGCAAGTCACATGCTGACGACGGCACGGTGAACGTCCGCGCCAAGCATTGCTAACATGACTCTTGCAGCAACTACCCGTACTGTTTATCTGAAGAGCAGCAAGGCGCCGGCATACTGTATGCCACATGCTGACGACGGCATGATGAACGTCCGCAAAAAGACATGCTCGATGGAGTCCTGCAATAAAGAGTCGTACTATGCTGTTGAGGGCAGCAAGACCTTGGTGTAGACGCGTGCCACGACAGAGGTAGCACTTTCTGGATTTTCTGTTTCTGAGTGACGGCGCTCCTTAACCCAAAATCGCTGAATGTAGTTATTTGTTTTCAATCTGATTTTTTTGTATACCTAAGCCATGGGTTTTGTTCATCGGGTTGCACTTTCGGTTTACTCAGAATCAGTTTTTGGGTGAGATTCAGAGCTCCTCAAGTGAGGAGCCTCAGAACAAAACTGGTGCACCTTTATCGTCGCACGTGTCTGTACTGCAAGTCACATGCTGAGGACGGTATAGTGAACGTCCGCACCAAGCATTGCTCGCGTGACTCTTGCAAAAACTACCTGCAAGCCACATGCTCGCCTTAACCCTACAACAAAGATGCGTACTATACTGCTGAGGGCAGCAAGACCCTGGTGTACTGCAGGGCGCATGCTAAGGACGGCATGGTGAACGTTCGCCCTAGGGGTTCTGCACACGACTGCAGCACAACCAAGCCAGCATGTGGTGTACATAACATTTTTTCACCTTCTGCACGTATCAGACACAATATCGATAGTATGACCAGTTCCACTGTAAACCCTAAATCGCCGTATGAGGTGGGGGGTTGTCGGAAACGAGCGAGGTCGGTACTCGACAAAAGGCAGCGTACGCACTACCTTGGTGACGGCCGTTTCCAAGAACGGAGGGTCATTAAGGACATGTGGATGCGCCCCAGCAAGGGAATTCCTCACACCATGTCCTCACGTGACTTACCGAGAAACTTCAACGACAAGACCGTCGGTACGGTCGGCAAGCAGACCCGTCGGCCTTCTTCGGCGAACTATAACCCCTTTTTTAAGACGAAGAGAAAGCAGGGGAACACATCAAGACGGAGCTGGAGGAGATCGTTGCTGTATAGAGTCTCGTGTCGGTGCCATCCACTCTACTGCTGTGATTCTCCGTGCATGCTGTAGTGCCGTCGCTGATCGTAAAGCAGCAGGTGACTACCGTTACTGCTTCGAGACCCAATTGTTGGGGAATGCTAGCCGACACACGGAACGTGCCAATCAAGAAGTTTGCGCACTCACCCGTTCTTGACGCTGTGAAACGATCAATGAGATTGATGAGGTCAATACCCGGCGGATATATCCTGTCGTTGGAATGACAGCTGCGGGATATTGTTTCTCAACGGAGGCAGAGACATAATCCAATAGTCCAGTTGTGCTTGCTTATCGTTTCCCTGTTCTACTTTAGCACGACCGACTGCGGCCGGAACTGCTTGTCCGAGACGGGTACATGTATGGCCATGGAAGTCGGAAAAATAATATGCTCAGCTACCGGTTGAAATCTCTACTTGTGAAAGTGCAATTTGTTGTTGATGAATGGGGTTCAGGGCTACCGTTATGACAATGGGGGTGTCTGTTTTTTTTGTAGAACCTATTTCTGACTGCCGGGGGACATTCAACTGACGAACTACCTAATACAGTTGGAGTACCATTTGTTCTTTAGAATAGGGTTAAAATGTTCTTTGGCCAAGAGAGGTTTCATCTGATTTCATTTTTTCTCTTCTCCACTCAATGTTTTTGGCGGCAAAATAGTCCCTCAAGCGAGGAGCCTCAGCACGAGTAGATGCTCGATCCTGAAAGTTTCCGCACGTGTTCTGTGCGCCCTAACCAAACGGTTATAGAACGGGGTGTTTCCATTGATTTCAGATTGTTTTTTTTTGGTATTCTGTACTCCGTGTTTTCTGGGTTAGATGGGCCTCCTTAAACACCCTTTTTCCAGTGACAAATATTAGCTAACGACAACACCACTTACAGCCACGTTACGGTAGGGGCGCGTTGAAGACGTTTGCAAAGTGTGTAGGATATCTCGCGAAACCACCTTGTGAACGCTTGAGCTATTGCGCGGAACTAAATACGTGATTTGCAGCGCTGCTGCGTAATTCCTTCGATTAAGAATGAATTCGACTTTTCTATCGTACTACTTTTATTTATCGATGTTGCTCGGTCAGTCTTTCAAACAATTGCACGAAAGCTTGTACGGGCTTGCCTTGGGGTACCTGGAATTTGCTCGCCATTGCAACGAAAACATGACCGATGTATTTCTTTCATGGACAACGCATGACTGTCATTGTCGTTTTTCATGGCCTATTGTTGGTGGAGTCACAATTTCGCGGGATGCACCAGCCACAAACCCTTAATTTCAAACCTCGCTCTGTCAACCTGTTCTGCCGTTCGATGTGCCGTTCGCTGGCGGCACGATGCAGATGGCACACGCACGTAAACATATCTACGTCAGTAGGTATACATTGCTATCTATACCCGGTGACCAACTGCTCCCGAAAGCAGACATCTGTATATGTTTGCGTCATGGTCCAGTCGTCGATAAATATTATTTTACCGATTTTTATGAGTGGTGTATCGCCATATTTTACTACTGTAGTATCTCAGAGTACACTACAGTCTGCGTAATTTAGTTGGTATGTGCAAATATATCACATGTTTCTTGCTTGGTGTTGTTCTCCTGATCGTGTACTAATGTGATGCACTGCTGTGACGGATACTAGGTGCGTACCTTAAATAGTCTGACGATTCCTCACGACAAATGGCCATGCGATATATATGTAATTCCAATATATGCACGCATCGAGCGTACCCCGTTTAACGCATATATTTGCAATACATATGTCTATATTGGATGCAACTAGCGACCTGCATTCCGGACGCTACAAGGAAACACCTCACGACTTGCATATAGGACGTTCGTAACACGCCCCGTCTGACATATGGTCGAACACTCGCAACAACATACTGGCAACATTCCTGCTGTCATTGAACGCACAAAGCTCAACCCATCTACAGCTCACCTATTTCACGGCTGAGGTGGAGCCATGATGTTGCCATACTTTTCGCGACAAGCTCTTCCGATTGTATAGTGTATAGGACAGAGACGATACAATGGATAGGTGTCGATCACTCGCTGCCGACAGTTTGCTCTTGCTCTCTTTCCTTTCAACGAAACAGAACGATAGTAACATCGACGGTGGGTACACCCCTTTTTGAGCGGGTTTACCGATGCTAGGGACCTACAATCACCGCTGGCGATAGTTATCCGCGGGTGGGTCGTTTATGACTTGTTCATGTCGGGGTCCACATTCTGCAACGACTCTTGAGTGAGAGAGGAAACAAAACATCCATGCATTTTCGACCCCATCCGCGCAGAGCGGTGGCGTGCCTGGAGGCGATGCGCGTACCTTTAGGACGTTCGGCATCCAAATATACTGGCATCGGCTTTTATTGGTGTCGGGCCCGCCCGCGTAGTTTGAGAGAATGACAAAACGGCGTAGTCGAGATTCGTCTATAGACGTGGCCCCTGAGAGGTGGTCACGACGACCTCATTCTAATGCCGTCTCCGTTACGAATTCAAGGACGAAGTCCTGATCAGCGTTTATGTCATCCCTATATTTACCGTGCGATTTCAGGTCCGCGTACCTTTCGGCACCCGGAAGATCATGTGTTAGTTAGGTTTCAATAGGCCTTGTGATGTTGCATCATGTTGGAACGCCTACAAACATCGCATGCCAGAAGCCGTTATTGTCACTCCCTGTGTTAGGCCTAAGAATCAAGCTTTGGTGTATTGCCGTCACGAAGTTTAACGTGGTCTAAACCCAACACGCTACACCAAACTCTGTACGAAGTGTTAATTGCGAGGTCAATTCCTCTCTTACGCTTGATTGGCTCCTTTTTTGTTTCTAATCTGACGCGTGCAAGAAGGTCGTTAAAGTCTCCATCCGCCACGCCGTTACAACACCATACGATGACATTGTGCCCGACAAACCAGCAGTTCTTGAACCTGTTTTTGAAAATAATTGGAATAATTTTCCCGTGCTTGGCTATGCCAATATAAGCAAACCAAAATAATAGGCGTGGGTCGTCGGTAAACAAAATCGGCCACAACCGTGTACAGGCACAAAGTACAATACGAAAATGATCTGCTGTCTTTAGTCTCGATAGGTATGGGCGTCGATCAGGTGTAGGGCTCCGCATATTTGATTTCTTCCCTAGTGTCCAGGTTTTGTAGCCGCGTATGTACCAGTTAACGGTATATCGCATGCGCCTTCCCACAACATGTCGTGCTGCACCCGGACGCTAATATTGGATAACATGGGGACAAACGCAACAAAAACTCACGACATCCTACCAGAGGCTACATCCGTACGGAGTACATTGGGTCGGGCGTGTAGAAGACCACGAGATCGCGTGGTCATCGCTAATATTAAACATGGTGGGCTGGACTAATGTCCGCATTTTCTCAATGCATTTAACGGTGTTGATCAAGGGAATTACGTTGGGGACCGCTGGCAAACACTTAACGTAGCGGTTCATTCATTTTGATTCGGTGGTGCGTATGGAGAGTCACCAACGATGTTGTCTAGCCCCCGCTTGTGCTTATGTACGTTTACTGCGGCCGTGTAGTTGTAGCGCGGACCGCTTTCGAAACTCCTTAGTGTAAAGGTTTCCCCCTTCTCAACCGAGGAATTTGCCTTGTGAAGCTCAAAAGGTATTTGTTCCACAAGATCCCAACATTTGTTGCCAATCCCGCTACCACGAATGACAGGTTTGCATACGGCGACCAAGCGACTTCTAGCTGACGGTCGACAGTCATATTTGGCGGCCGCAGGTTCTTATTGGCCCCATCCAGCGCGAAACATGTTTGCGAGATTTTTTGCCCTGGGCAACAGGACGGTAATGCTCTGCAAGAATCACGTCGAAGACAGCATCATAAACGTCTACACAAAGCGTTGCTCACGGGATGCCTGCAGGACAACACCCAGATTTAATTTCAAGGGCAGTATGACGGCGGTGTTTTGCAAGCAACATGCTGAGGACATGGTGAACGTGCTAGTAAAAATTTGCTCACATATGGCCTGCACGAGGCATGCGACCTTTAACGTCCAAGGAAGCAAAAACGGGATATACTGCAGGAAACATGCCGTGGACAGCATGGTGGACATTCTTAACAAATGCTGTTCGCGAGCCTCCTGCACCAGGCGACCGAGCTTCAACGCGGAGGGCAGTAAGGCGGCGGTGTACTGTAAGCGACATGCCGCGGAGGGCATGGTCAACGTCCACAGTTAAGCGTTGCTCACATAACTCCTGCACGAAGACGCCGTCCTTCAATGTACATGGCAGCAAAGTTGCTGTGTACTGCAAGCAACATGCCGTGGGCGGCATGGTTGGAATTTATAACAAGCACTATTCGCATGCCTCCTGCACCAGGCACCCCAACTTTAATGTCGAGGGCAGTAAAACGTCGTTGTACTGCAAGCAGCATGCCGCGGAGGGCATGGTCAACGTCCACATCAATCCCTGCTCATATGATTCCTGCGCGAAAATACCTTATTTAAATTTCACGGGCAGTAAGACGACGGTGCACTGCAAGCAACATGCTGAGGATGACATGGTGAACGTGCGACTCAAACTTTGCTCATATGACGCCTGCAGGACGCGAGCCACCTTTAATGTTCAAGGAAGCAAAACAGGGGTGTACTGCAGGAAACATGCCGTGGACAGCATGGTAGACACTCTTAACAAGCGCTGTTCGCATGCCTCCTGCACCAGGCGACCGCGCTTCAACGTCGAGGGCAGTAAGACGGCGGTGTACTGCAAGCGACATGCCGTTGAGGGCATGTTCAACGTCCACACTAAGCGTTGCTCGCATGACTCCTGCACGAAGACGCCGTCCTTCGATATACATGGCAGCAAAATGACGGTGTACGGCAAGCAACATGCCGATGACGGTATGATTGACGTCCACAGTATGCGTTGCTCACAAGACTCCTGCACGAGGTTTCCGTCTTTTAATGTCGACGGCAGTAAGGATACAGTGTACTGCAAGCGGCATGCTGTGGACGGCATGGTAAACGTACGAATTGAGCGTTCTCCATATTCCGATCGCACTCAATGGCCAACGGGGGGTGTGCCGATCGCCGATGCAGCTGCTAAGAACACCTGTCACAATAACGATAGTTTGGCCGGTGTGGATTAAGTCTCCTATTCATCGCATGATGTGCGTCAATATCGGAAACAATCGAAGGGAGAACACGACGGGGCGCAGCCTCCGCACCACGTCTATCACGGGTCAATCGAGGACGGAGTTGCTCTCATGGTCGTGGGGATGGGTCCTAGGCACAGTGTTCCTCACACCTCAAGTCACTGTGCCTTGCCTGAGCACCTGCACGACAACACCGTCGGAACGGCCGCCAACCAGACCCGTGAGATTATGACGCAGAACGTAAGCCCCTCACTGTATGACTATCAATCTGCAGAACCTATCAAGACGGAGGTTGGAGTTGACGTTTTCTTTTAGACAATCGTAACCGTGATATCCCCTCTACTGCTGTGGTAACGGTCGACTATGTAGTTTCATATGAATGATCCACTCTTCAACCCATCGTGCAGCTCCACGGACCATGCCAATTCAAGACGAAAATATTCGAACATTGGCCTTTTGCGTGCGCGACCGTACATAACCTGCACACCAAAACGTAGGCCGGTATATGACCGTTTCTGTTTGCTTTTGGACAATGTTTTCCGAACACCAAGCAGTGCACACTCACGTATTTGACTGGTTGTCACCCGATTCACGGGGTTGGTCGGATAGGTATACCGGGGAGAGTTGTGGTGGTGAGTTATGTCGGGTTGACATGTAAAATGTCTCTGTTATACGTGTGGAATGGTTGGACTTTTGGAGTCCAATATCACTGTTCTATTTCTTTTGTAAACTGCGTAAGTCGATCAGCCCCTCCGGGACTCTTCCCGAAGAGTGCCTTTATGATCGAACGAAGCCACCGGTACAGATACCTAAACGTATGTAGGGTTGTCTATAGTGGGTAGGAAGCCAGTCAGTATGAGCAAATATTAAGTGGTTAGCTTCTAATGCCAGACACCCGCAGGGAACGCGATAGAGGCGACAGCCCAGGCAGCGTTATAGGTGATCTACCGCCGTGTACTATACCAGGTACTCAATAGGCGGTGACAGCGGGTGTATATATGGAGGGAGGGTATTGGGATGCATGTAAGGGGGGGGCAATGGCACCCGTGGCTTTTGTGCCTAACCTTTATTTGGCAAGGTCGAGTAGTCAGTGACACTGCAGTACGCCGGTGGACACGGGTTTCGGCGCCTGTCGTCATGTAGCTGTAAAGCGTGGACCAACACTAACACGTCTAATATTTCCATATAACCAAGCGGTTTGTTCTAGGCGTGCCTCGTATTCCCGATGAATACAAGGGCGGGTAATATGCATAGATACAACTTGACTTGACCGACGGCCTAGAGGCTCGCCGGTCGCCGTGTTGCGCGATGCCGAAACGTTTGGCAGCATTGTGCCTATGATGTCAACCATATTGCCAATAAACTAGAGTGCCCGCACATTGAGAATAGGGGTGACTGCCGTAATACTTCGATACTGATTTTATTTATATAAGACGTTCATCTTATTAGGGGTCTTGCGATGGACTCTACACATGGTATGGGCCAACAAGAACTACCGAGCCCACCATCGATGCAGAATGTTTGGGTTGGGGCTATGCATAATTCGAACGTGCAAAATCGGACATGAATTTTTGTGATTTGAGAATATAACGGTCCGTGTCCAAGCGCCAGATTTTGATATAGATATATGGATGGTAACAAATCGACGTCGCTTCGCGCCTGACGCGAAGTCTTCTGTCGTTACGTCTTTCCGCGGCCAGACCATAATCGGCTTGTGTGGACTCGGGCCAAGAGACCGAGAAAAGCGCATTCGGTGCCCTCCTCTCGGTGGATGCGTGCGCGCAGCCTACAGCAATAGCGTTCCGTCAGTCAGCGTGCTGGGCTCGGATGATTCATTGTGTCAAAATGCCAAATTTCAAGACAGGTTGAGCGCACTCGGCACGTTTCTTCGTTGCCAGTCAAGAGGCAGTCAATGT
Source organism: Laminaria ephemera (assembly GCA_036873875.1). Taxonomy (NCBI): domain Eukaryota; class Phaeophyceae; order Laminariales; family Laminariaceae; genus Laminaria; species Laminaria ephemera. Next base: position 85,499 of record JAYJMJ010000102.1, read on the forward strand.
GGGCCCAGCACGCTTGAGTCCGACAGCCAGTGCCGCGCACTTTTTGCTTTTCCTACCGGCGGCAGACCGTAACAGTTAGTCGGTGTTTGCTCGATCCTGTGGATGCACGATCATACAATTGCAACCAAATACGTGTTGTTCGCATACTAAATATTGCTTCAATTTACGAACTACACAGCTGAATTTGTGATCTAGTCCAAATCTGAAGCTCACAATGTAGACTGCACACGTTGGAAACACCCATCGTCAAGAAAATCCCCACTGAACTCCGTCTGAGAGCGTGTGTTATCTTGCTTGTTCTATACCAGAAAGTATTAGGACCTTTACGGGGGGGATCGGCATATCTGGGGTCAGCCTATATAGGTTCGTATAGTACATAAAAGAGGCGACACACCCTCTACAGGCTCTTAGTTCTGTCATACGGTACGTACTGTATACTTTCTAGATTCCGATACGAGAGCAGTCTCGTGTGCTGGGGAAAGGACCGATTAGGCAGCAATAAGCGAAACGCAATTGAAACCGCGGAATCGCTTCTGTAGGACGCCGAAGTCGTGACTTGAATTTCGCCAAAAATGTCACACGGTACTACGCAATGCTGTTGTCGTGAGTCGTGATTTTCACTTCCCGTATTGCACCTGCTATATTATCGTGATATTTACCAAAAATGTACGAGTACAAGCATTGTGTGTGTTCTCCACACTAAACTGATACTTCCACCGATCTACTGTACATATATTTACATCCCCTATTGCGCATGGTATCCAAATATTTCCACACAATGTACGAGTACAAGCGTTGTGTGTGTTCTTCGCATTAAACTGCTAATTCCACCCATCTACATATAGCACACTCAGCAATCAGTGTTCACGTCGAATCGCCATCCAAAAGAGCGAGAAGCTCTGTGATTCCAAGCTACTACACAGTGTACATGCCGTACATCGAACACACAGTAAAGGGATATGGCTATGCAATGCCAAAAGTACAACAATAGCTGTGGGAACGAAAGTCTTCCAAAGTGCGACTTAAACACGACTTTCAACAAACCCCCCCCCCCTCTCCTAAACCCCCCCC
>JAYJMJ010000103.1:0-10424 GCA_036873875.1 Laminaria ephemera
AAAAATGAAGGCGCGTACCGTAGTGGGGAGGGGGGAGAAGAGCCTGCTAAGTGACCCCGGATCTGAGTAACGACTACTTGGGAGTGAGAAAGTAAAAGTGCGAAGATAATAGATGGGATGAGCAAAAGAAAAAAAGAAGAGAAAAAGTGAAGGACGCCAAATAAGACAATCAAGTATGACCAGGCTTGGTTTCTTATTTGCGAGAGGATACATTCTACACAAACTTCAGTATCTCGGCTCCGGATTTCTTATATCTGAAAATGGCCGCGTTCCTTTCTTCTTAGGAGTCCTGAATCATATCATTGTATTCCTCGCAGCACAAAAGATATAAATTGCTATCTTTTGCAAGTCAACATGTTTTTTGTTTTCGCCTTCTTCAGCAGAAAGCAAGTATTAATAGGTCGTTTTTTATTGTGCGTGTGTGTGTTCTTCACAACAAACTGTTTACACCTACAGTAGCACACCCGGTGTCTGTGTCGATGCCTCGTCTTCGAGAGAGTAATCTGTGTAGACCGCTTTCAGAACGACTTGTCGCAAAAAGACGCTTGCTACGATAGAGGTGAAATGATACTTCGTATAATTTTTTTTCTGAGGCTCCTCACTTGAGGAGCTCTATGCCTCTCCCAAAAAAAAATATTTTGGGGAAAAAATAAAAGTGCTACCCGATGACCAAATCATATAGCCTAGGTATACAACGAAAATAATTGCGAAAAAAAGGAAGCAATTCGGACGAATTTTGGGGTTAAGGAGCGGCGTCATTGACGTCATTCAGAAACAAAAAAATCCCAAAAAAGTGCTACCTCTATTCGTGGCACTTTTGTCACAAAAAAACGCATGCTACGATAGAGGTGAATGATATCATTTTTTTTCTGAGGCATCCTCACTTGAGGAGCTCTATGCCTCTCCCAAAAAAAAAAATATTTTGGGAAAAAAAAAAAGTGGTACCCGATGACCAAATCATATAGCCTAGGTATATACAACGAAAATAATTGAGGACTAAAGGTAGCGTGTACCAGGTAGCACTTTTGGACGCGTGCTGTGATAGAGGTAGCACTTTTCGGCTTTTGTTTTTGTTTTCTGAATGACGGGGCTCCTTAACCCAAAATCGTCGGGATGTCATTCTTGCTTTGCAATATGATTTTTTTTTACACCTAGGCCATAGGTTTGTTTATCGGGTTGCTCTTCCATTCCTCAGTTTTTGGGTGAGGTTAAGAGCTCCTCAAGTGAGGAGCCCGAGAAGCAAAATGCTGCACCTCTATCGTAGCATGTGTCTTTGGGGCATTTGCTTTCTGAATGACGGGACATTAAAATCGTCGGAATGTCATTTCTTGTTTTGCAAAAAAACAAAAATGTACATACACCTAGGCCATGGGTTTGTTCACCGGGTTGCACTTTGAGTTTTACTCTAAACAAGTTTTTGGGTGGGGCGTAAGAGCTCCTCAAGTGAGAACCCTAAGAAAAAAAATGTCTCCTCTATATACGGTAGTGTCGAACATCATAGTTGGCCCTAGACTGACTGGGTGGACTAGGCGTCCCCGGTTGTTTCACTACGCGCGCTTGACTTGTGTACGTATATATGTGAGCACTGAAGCTCCAAAAACGTTCCTGTTTCTACATCACGTTTCTACAGACTAAGCACATCATCGTGAACGTTACTGCAGCACCCTGCTCAATTCACTACCTGGTTGACATCATCGTGAATGTTACTGCAGCACCCTGCTGAACTATTAATACCTGTGTTGCGCTGCTGATGGCAAACGACAAAAAAAAATAACTTCACTGGTCATTTACTGGTCGTATTTATACCCCCGGCCTGCCAGCTTGGTGTATACAGCAGTAGTTTATTTACTGTGCGAGCGTTGTTTATCGTTGTTCACATCGGTTTTTACTGTTTTTCGCGTGGAAGTTTTTTTATACATGTGTGCGATCCGTTAGCAGGGTGTGGAGTGTGGATCAACTGCCATACACCTGCTTTTGCTGTGAGCAAAGTCTCCAACGGAAATGGTTGATGTTCACCGAATACTGCTGTGCTTGTTGTGCTTCCTACCGGCGTTCCTACGTTTACGGTACCCTTCGGAGCAGTATGGTACAAGATGAGATTCCACGCAAGATTCCCTTCAGGGGTAAGATCACCCATCACATGTGCCGTTTACGCGCTGCATGTGTACTATTACGGAGGACCATACATAGTAATCAGGACCCACGATACACATAGAAACCTATATATTCCACTGTATTTTCTAACCATATTTGGTCCTGATTACTAGGATCCCCCGTAATACCAATATTTCGGCATGGGCTCCTCGTTCACTTGAGGAGCTCTAAACCTCACCCAAAAAATGATTTTGAGCAAAAACTGAAAGTGCAACCCGATGAACAAACTGCATGGCCTACGTACACAAAAACATCAGATTGAAAAACAAGAACGGCATTCCTACGATTTTGGGTTAACGGCATTCCTACGATGTTGGGTTAAGGAGCCCCCTTGTCATTCACGTCATTCAGAATAAAAAAAAAAAAAGTGCTACAAGTACCTCTATCGTAGGCACGCGTGTGACATGTCAACATGTCATATTAGATTATAGTAGGTGTTCATATCTCTCTCAAATGTCTTTACGATATGGCGTCGTCGACAGGACAATGTACCCATCACTGGTGGTGCTGCTTTTCTGTATGTTTTTGAAAGGAGATGCCTTGGATGAGTTGAAATATCGTTGTGTTGTGCAAGCGGTAGGGTGTCTTTTCTGCAGTGAACCCTAACCCCGTTTTGATGAGTAGTTTGATCATTCTGCAAGCAGCAGCAGTGTAAATTCTGCAATAACCCTAACCTAACCTTTTGATGAGTAGAACCTAACCTTTTGATGAGTAGAATGGTCCTTCTATGAGCAACAGTGTAAATTCTGCGTTACTGCTGACGTACTTCTCCCAAAGTGCTGTTGCTGCTGCTGCTGCTCCACGTCTGAAGAGCATTCTTCCTGCAATTTCGATTTTCGACCTGCCGAATTTAATATTTTTATTTAGAACAGCAGCAGTCTAGACTTGCCCAACAGTCTTACGACTAAAAACGCAGTACTCTGATGATGGACAGGTAGCGCTTCGTTGTGCTGTCGGTGTCCCCTTATGGGGCCCAGGTAGTAAGACCTCAAAAACACCACAACATTGGGAAGCGTGGTGCCGAGGGTGAGCTTGAAAAGTGTTGTACTGCTGTCTGCTGTGGTGGGCCCAAAGAGTCCGGGCTCTATTGACATCGTCGTAGTTGATTTTTTCGCGGTTTCCGAGTGGGTGCGAAGAGGGTTAAGTGTATCGTCCCCTAATATTATAGGCGGCGTGCTGTTCCTACATGTTGCCGATGCTGTAATTGTCATCACTACATGCTTGTTCGTATAGGCCAGTCGAACAAGGGCCTCGTTGCGTTTTTCGCATATGGATCACGCGTAGGCTGCCCTGCTACCTTGCTTCGGCCACCGTACCTTGGCGACCGACCGAATGGTGCCATTTCGGAAAAACACTGCTGACTGCTGTGTTGCTTGGAGCTCCAACCGATTACAGTCACCCAGAGTGTATTGACAGTTTTTCATCCATTTTATCAATGAGCGGACAGCGATCAACACGTATCACATGAACAAGGCACCATTGTATGCAGAGCACACAGCGGCAGTTAGTACGTACTTGCAGCTCACTCGTATATAGCAGTAAGTGCTGGTATTCACCAGCCAAAAATAGACGTAGGTCGTTGAACCTTCATTAGTGCTGGAGCTGCATCGCGGGCTGGTGGCAAGTGTGTCTACGACGATGTTCTGTTCTGCGTTTTCTCTGGCGTTAGGATGCTTGTGGAATGTAGACAACACAAGGCAAACGGGGGATGCAGACAGTCCTCCCCCGCTCATTATCGTGAAACAAAACACACGAAAAATTACGTCGCAGCATGCATCAGAGAGCATTATCACGTTATTAACGACGTCGCCCCCTTGGCAAAAAAACGTGCCGCTTCGAACAGGCTGTGCAAGAAGCGACCCTGACGGAAACAACTTGCGGCGTCACCCTAACCGATTATTTTGTTGTGTCTGGAATCGGCGATGGCTCTTATTTTTGAAATTGTGTCAGATGGACAGGCTGTGCATGCGGCTCACAACCCCGTGGCGCGTTATTACGTCAGGGTCCTGCCGTTGTGTCATAGGGCAGGCTGGCTGGCTATACGGCTCATATTCCATTGACACAAGCGATGACCACCGAGCACTAACCGCGAGATCCCACCGTACGCCCCGCACGTCTTGCTACTGCGACAGACGTTAGGCGTAGCAGTCAGGCCAGGAGAACGGGGCAACAAGAGCAAGGTCGGGCTACGACTTCGCCAAGATGATGAAGACTTCGCTACTGTCGGTTTTCATGGTGAGCTACGCAAAATTCTGCGGTGTGTGTGTGTGCGTGCGTTCTTCACATAACTGTTCAATCCGCCTATTGATATCCAGCACGCCCAGTGTACGTCCCGATGTCTCATCCTGGAGAGACAAGCTCCTGTGATAGGTCACGAACTACGAAACATATTATACCATTATACCAGTATGTATTAAGCCATCGCAAATACAGAAAGGGGATTCGGCCATACAATGCCACACGCAATGAGGAGGGTAGCAATAGCGCTGTGATCATGTGATTAAAAGCAGCTAATAAAAGGATTGTATACCGGTACATTTAAAAAGCAGGAGCAATGCCACACGCAATGAGGGTAGCAATAGCACTGTGATCACGTGAATAAAAGCAGCTGAATAAAAGGATTGTATACCGGAACATTGAAAAAGCAGCTGGATGAAGGGACTTGTTAATACCGGGACATATTGAAATTGCGAGCTCGGCGAAGAATGTCCAAGTTGTAGGCGGGATCTGCTATTAATAGATGCATTTATTTTCACTTCTGTACTTTTTTTTTACTAAAATTATTTCAAATACGTCAGCTTTGAGTTCGACCAATTAAGTGGTTTGATACTATTTTTCACATGTGTTCCTCTTCGATGATATAGGTCAATGACTCCCCTACATGTTTAGGCGATTTGGCTTGAAATATTACTTTGCGGAAAACAGCAGTTAGGCGACGGACCTGCCCGTTGTTGCCTCAAGATGAAAGCAGACTTGAACGCTAACTACTGCTGTACGTGTACGCATCATATCAGGCATACGTTGGCGTTAGCCGAACCCGTTGTGCTAGTAATGATCCTCAATGTATAGTATACCCATACTCAAATCATACGTCCACTTGCTTGCGGGGCCTGGCTTTGACCCGTTCGGGTTGACCTCTTCGAGTACATAAGATGCATGCCGGTCTAGATGTCACTACGTACTGTAGATGGACCAGCAGCAAATCTGAATGAATGTCGGCAAAAAAAAAAATAGAAACTGCCAAAACCCGTTTTGTCGGTATGAAATGTCCAGTATATTGGCAGTCCATTACCTCCCCCCGTTCGCTAGCCATCGGCCTATCCCCTAACCTTCTTTGGCTGGTCTGGTCCTTTGGTTCTATACTGAACTGTCGGCAAAAACAAAAAATGCCAAAACCTCTTTACACCTGATATAATACCGGCCTTCTCGTAAGAAACTTGTGTGTGAAAATATTGGGAAAGAAGACGTTCGCTAGCTGGTATACTGAAGTTAGTGTAGGACACACACTTGCTTTCTCAAAGAAGAAATCTGGCCTAAAACCCACAGATCGGTTCCGTTCCCTAACCATCGACCTATCGCCCAATCCTATTTGTCCCTTAAAACCCTTTGTCTGGTTCTCGCAGCTCCTTGCCTCGGCATCAGCTAGAACCATCAACATCAGCGCTGGCGAAGACTTCGAAGCGAAATGCCTGCATGAGGTGGAACCAGGAGACACGTGCTACCTGGAGAAGGGCGACTACAAGCACGACGGCCTTACCGTGACCCACGGCACCGCCGACAAGCCCATCACCATCACGGGCCACTCCGAAGCCTGCATCAAGGGAAGTAACACCCAAGACCGAGTCCTTCAAATTGCCCACGACTACTACATCGTCGAGGGTATCTGCTTCAACGGCCAACACGGCGATGACTACACGGCCACCGCCATCTACGTGCTTGGGGCGGACAAGAAATCCACTAAGAACGGTCTCAAGTCGTCTGTGACTGGGCTCCAGCTGTTTAACTTGGAGATTAAGAATTTCAACTCTGAGTGCATCCACTTCAGGTACTTCGTGACTCATGCGGAGGTGCAGGGGTGCACGATCCAGAATTGCGGAAAGGAGGACTTTGAGGACGGGGGCGGGGGTAAGGTTGGGGAGGGTATTTACCTTGGGACGGCGCTCGACCAGGTTAACGACGATAAGGTAAGCACTTAAATCATTTTATCAAGTAAGGGATATATTGCATTAACGAGTTTGGTGGGCATTGCAATACAGCAACAGGTTTCGTGAGCATTGAATTAAGCATACACACCTATCGACTTGCGCTCCGCCGGCTCGAACTTCGTATATCGTGCGTATAATAGCTGGGGGTCCTGTTAACCAGGTACTGGTACAATATCTAGTAATTCCTATCAGGTATATAGAACATGTAGCAAGCTCATTTACGGTTCCGTTGTGTACCTACCGTCTTGCACTCCGCCGACCCAAAACATAAATTTTAATCCAGGCGCCTGAGGTGAAGCTGCGGAGCGGAGACGCCGATGACATCGACGTGGACATCTGCCGCAACAACTGGATCCACCACAACACCTTCCGCACGTATGGTAACGAGTGCGTTGACGTCAAAGAAGGATCCACCGACAACCTCATCGAAAACAACGTCTGCGAGCAGCAGAAGGACTCCGACTCGGCAGGCTTCGGGCTCCGCGGGTCCGGGAACACCGTGCGCTACAACGAGATCGCTGAGTGTGTTGGTGCTGGTGTTCGCGTGGGTGGTGACAAGGGGTACGGGACTGGGAACAACATCTACGAGAACAAGATCCAAAACACGGATAAGGCCGGATTCAACGTTATGCAGAAGGATCAGGGTGTGGTGTGCGGCAACGAGGTCTCCGGGACGACCTTGGTGAGTTTTGTTTTGTGTGTTCAGGCGTGATCCCTTGAAAGTGTTCTAGAGGCGTTCTTACCGTTGCGATGTGGGCATTGTAAATCCCGATTTCAATGAAGTCGACCTTACCGTCCTTACCGCTGTGATTCAGGCGCTGCTTATCCACGAATGGAGTTGAAGATTGCGTTTTGTGCGTGGTGGATGTTTTGCGTTATTTATCGATAAATATATAAAACCTTTTTATTGGCTGTATGAACAGTTGATATTTTTTCCGTACCAGGTATATCATATGTGCCCTTTTCTTGTGATTTTCATTGTCGACCAGACTGTAGATGTACACAACATTTTGTTCACTACACAAGTCTGAACTTTTGTGCATGCCGTGTTACTTATCGCAACCTTTTTCATGCGTTTTCCCTTTGTGCCCAGGCCGTCGGTACGTACAAAGACGAGGATGACTTCTCCGCCGACGTCGCGCTCGGCAGCTGCAGCTCCACCCCGGGAGACCTCGACGGCTTCGCCGACTCCGGGTCACAAGACGGCGACGTCGGCGTTAACGGAGCTGACAACGGCAGCGATGACGACGACAGCGACGACGACGACGAAGAGCTCTTCGAAATCGAGACCAACGACAACGAAGGCAAGTCTGGGATGGGCCAGTGCGGAACGGTGCTCGGCGTCTCGAAAGTCGAGGTGGAACACATCGACGACATCGGGTTGGGAACCTCCGCCAACGACCTCTTCGATGGAGACTTGGACACCTACTTCTCGGTGAACCGGGAGAGCACGACGATCACCCTTGAGCTGGAGGAGGAGGTGGAGGTGAACGGGGTATCGATTGGTTTCTTCATGAAGGCTGCGAGCGAAGAGCGTATCATGACATTTGACCTTGCTGTTAGGTCCGCCGATGACTCGGACTGGACGACGGTGATCTCGCGGAAGGAGTCCTCGGGAGACTTCGACGTGATCGAGTCGTTCCCCTTCTCGTCCAAGAAGGCGCTGTACATCCGCTTCGAGAGTCACGGAAACACCTACAACAAGTGAGACTTTTAACTTCCAAATCAACGTTTTTTTGTGACTGTCAACTCAATCTTGGTCTATATATCTGGGGTGTGATACGTATTTGTAAATGGGTATTGTATATTTGTGGCCACTACGCAGTCAAGTTGTAATTTACCTAGTACCCGGTATGCTGTACATCCTCTTCGAGAGCCACGGAAACACCTGCAAAGAGTGATCTTACGAGTATTTCAAATCGATACTGGTAGGGTGATGTAGCAAGTGAGATTTTCTTTCAAACCGATATTGGTATTGTTAGGGTGATGTAGTGATGAAATTTGGAAGCACAACCTCGTTTCCGTTCACCCTTGTGTAGCAAGTGAGATATTCTTTCAAACCGATATTGGTATTGTTAGGGTGATGTAGTGATGAAATTTGGAAGCATAACCTCGTTTCCATTCACCCTTGTGTCAAGCACTGTTCTCACAAATACCACCCGCCCTCGTCTCCCTTCACCCTTGCTCCTATCAACCCCTCTGTAGCTGGACCGCGTTGACTGAGATGGAGATCTGCGGATCGGCGGGGGCCGAATCGAACGCGCTTTTCGGCGGTCTTGAGGCCGCCGCCAACAAAGAACTTCAGGAGCTGGCCGGAGAAGTGTGCGCCACCCCCACCAAGCTGGCCGCGACGACCGTGAGGGTGGACGGTAGTGACAACGTGAGCGTGCTTTTCGACGGCAACTACGAAACCCGCTGGTCCACAACTAACACCGCTAACGATGACGACCTCAATAATGACAAGATCACCATGCGCTTCCTGGGAGACCAGAGGGTTTCCAGAGTTAAGATTGCGTTCTTTGACGGGGACTTGGCCAAACCTCACTTCAGCCTGTACACTCAGGAGGCGGCCGCGTGGTCGTGGACTCCCGTGCTCCAGGGCGAGATTGGTGCGAGGACGGAGAAAATGCAGACTTTCAACATCGAGAAGATTGGAGTGAACCAGCTGTACATTGTGGGCAATGGTAACGATGTTGGGGATTACACCAAGATCTCGGAGTTGGAGGTGTGGGGTTGCTAGAGGGGTTTTAGCGTTACACCAAAATTTCAGAGTTGGAGGTGTGGAGTTGAAAGAGAGATTTTGGAGTTCCCGGTTGTTGCGTCCATCGGCGTACCCGATATACAACTCTACCAAAGTGCTCCCGCACTAAATTCTAAGTAGTGGAGTTGCTAGAAAGGTTTTGGCGTGTTCCTGCTTTTTTAGTCGATCGGTATCACCCTTTTACTTCTGCGAAAGTGATCCCACACAAATTCAACGTAGTTCCCAAAAGGCGAGGGTCGGAGCAGTTTGTAAGAGGTTAGTCGAGGGGTGTGCGCTATAGCCGAGCAGGGGGGTTCCAGCCGTGGAGGAGGTTTCCGGGGTCGGGGGTTGCCGTGAAAACAGCTAAATAGATACCCCTGGTGTGTACCTGGTAGAGGTCTAGGGACTTGCGAGTAGGGAGAGGTCGCCGCTTCCGAGAGCGTCGTATTGTGGGCAGCGTACGCCTGTAAATATGCAGAAGTGGTAGCAGCAGTTACAAACTTCGCTCTTGGGTCCGCTGCGGCTTAATCTATAATAGACGCACGGTAACCTCTTATTTTTGTGATGTTGGTTTTCCCCACCAGTTTTGATACTGGAGGTTCAGATTACGTCAATTGGAAATGGAACTATCATTCCATTCAGATTTCGTCAAATTGAAATGGAAATATCATAATTCGTTCAGATTACGTCAATTGGAAATGGCGATATCATCAAGCAGTCCATTGATGACATCCTGCATTTCCCATGATGCCTTGGGCGAAACCATCTATCGCATTACCCAGAGTGTTGGTGGTCGTGTACCCAGAGTGTTGGTGGTCGTGTGACTACTGTCGCGTTTTCTTTCAGTTGCTTGAATTTGAGCGTGTTCACTATTCTCTTGGCTTGATACAAACGTACACTATTTTATCGTGTATCATATCCCGGGCAATAGGGTCAATGGGGTGCATAGGTACTGATGGATGGACTCGGGGTGGGGGAGAAAACCTCGGGTCAAAATTGTGTCGGACGTTTTGCCAAGCAGTTCCACAGTCGAGATTTACATGCCTGGGATCACGAAGGATAATTGGATTACCCGTGATTGTCTATTGTGCCGTGTATGACAGTGTAAAACACAACGCTCTCGGACGAATTTCAATGCCGATTTTGTCGACAACCGGTAGTCTGAGAGTGTAAAAGCGAAGCGATGCGTCTATAGACAGATCTCCACGAAATCTTTCCAAATGGACAGTTTTCGTTTTGTGTGCCCCTCTCGTTGGAGGACATCAGCTCAGAAAATTGTCTTTGGGGGGGGGGGGGGGGGGGGTTCCCGGTGGCGTTAGGCGTGC
>JAYJMJ010000103.1:48495-60993 GCA_036873875.1 Laminaria ephemera
CAAAATTCGATGAAAATCGACGAGCGTTGGGAATGCTGAACCCTCTGCGCGATAAAAATGAAGACACGTACCGGGGGAGGGAGAAGGGACGACACCTGTGACCACGGTTATTAATAGTCCAGAACCTGGAAAGTAAAAAAAGTGAGATTAAAAACAAAAACAAAAACAAAAAACAGGGGAAGCACTTCTTATTTCTGAGGCTCCATACGTGACGAGATCTCTACCGCATCCAAACACTGACTTTGAGGATAAATGAGATCGCAACCCGATGAACAATCCCATGGACTAGGTATACATCGAAAAATGGTGACGCTTGCTACGATAGAGGTAGCACTTTCAGGATTTTTTTTGTTTCTGAAAGACGGCGCTCCTTAACCACAAAATCGCCAGAATGTCGTTCATTTTTCTTTTTTTTGCAATCTGATTTTTTTTTACATACCTAATAAACCATGGGTTTTGTTCATCGGGTTTTCACTTTCGGTTTTAACTCAAAAATCTGTTTTTGGGCGAGGTTCAGAGCTCCCCCCAAGTGAGGAGCCTCAGAAAAGAAACTGCTGTACGTACCTCTATCATAGCGCGTGTCTGAGTGTGAAACGCAAATGTCATCCCAACGATACTGGGTTAAATCCTGAGTTGAGGAGCCCCGTCAGCACGAAAAAAATATTCGGCAAAAAAAAAATGCTACCCCCATTGTAGCGCGTGTCTTGTAGACGATGTAGCGTCTCCTAACCCTACCTTTTTCTTCTTTTTTTTTGTTTTCCCTTGGTTTTCTTCTTTCTGGGGAATGTTTTTATGACTTTTTTTTTACGTTTTGTCAATCGACAATGTGCAGGCAGCATGATCTTCGACGTCGATCACTCATAAAAACATTCATTCCCAGAAAGAAGAAACAGAAAGCCCATCGAAAACCAAGAAGAGTGAACCTATGCGCGAAGCCAACTCCCTCCTGTACCTATCGTGTCTTTTTTGGGACCCATGTTTGAGCGATGCGATAAACGGAAGCGCGGTTTTAGACTCGTGGTGCGGTAGGGATATCATCTATTAATATTTTCTCTGAGGCTCCTCACTTGAGGAGATCTCTACCGCATCTAAACACTGACTTACAGTACACGCGTGCTACGATAGAGGTAGCAATTTTTGGCAAAAAACGTTTTCTGGATGACGGGGCTCCTTAACCCCAAAATTGTCGGAATTTCGTTTCGTTTTGTTTTTTTTCAATAGCTTTCGTTGTATATGTCGGAATTTCGTTTGTTTGTTTTTTTCAATAGCTTTCGTTGTATACCTAGACCATGGGTTTGTTCATCGGGTAGCACTTTTATATTTCCCCACATAAGTTTTTGGGAGAGGTATAGAGCTCCTCAAGTGAGGAGCCTTAGAAAAAAAAAGGTGTACCGATACCGTAGCATGCGTCTTTTGGGATAAATGAGAGTGCAACCGGATAAACAATTCCATGGCCAACGTACACTATCAAAACATAGAGCAAAACAAAGTTGGTATATACGCGTCGGCGTCCCCGATGGTCTAGTGGGTTAACCTCGTAACTACTAAGGTCGATTTCGCTGGTTCGAGCCCCCCCCCCGACCGAGTGCATACTCGTACTCGTAGGGACTTTTTCTTGTGCTAAAAAATTGACTTGCGGAAAGCGCGAGAGCGAGCGTGAGTTAGCAAAATTCGATGAAAATCGAGGAGCGTTGGGAATGCTGAACCCTCTGCGCGATAAAAATGAAGGCACGTACCGGGGGGGGAAAGGGACAAAACACCTGTGACCACGGCTTTTGTCCAGAAGCTGGAAAGTAAAAAAGTGAGAAAAAAAAAAAAAAAAAAAAACCTGAGTATGGTTGATGCCATGGTATCTTGTACGGAGTACAGGCCACGAATATGAAATATAACATCACCCTCTTTGGCACTTCACCCACTATTAATAGGATGGGATTTGCTTTCTAGTATTCCTGATACAGCTTAAGGGTTAGTAGCAAAGAACGCCAGGCTCACTTTTTGGGGGAAGAAATTTAGATGGAGAAATCCTGCTCTACGGCGAGCGCTCCGCTAAACCCTACCCGGTATACAAAAACCTGTGCCCAAGGTTGGTGTAACAATAGGGTGTTTGCGATTTCCAACCTCTGTTGTGTTGAAAAAAATGTAATAATAGGGTTGAAGCCGACGAATGTCGTAACCCAAGGCCAACCAACCCACGAGGAAATTAGGTTGGAAAATAAAAAAATGGTAGGAAAACGTATTTCTCACCAAATTTTCCGCTGATTTTTTGTGGATTGGGTCGGCCTTGGATTGTGACGTTCGACGGTTTCAGTGCTATTATTATATGTTTTCCAACCCAACTCCTACCCAACCAAAGTTGGTTGTTCGCAAATACCCTAGTAAGGTTTCAATTCAAGCCTTGCTCAGGTTAGGTTGTTCTTGTTGGCGGGCCCGTACGTAGTGCACAGTAGTATGATACAAGTACGGGTTGCTCGTAGCTCGAGGTCTACAGTATATCCTATTACCGTGGACTAATACCTGGTATACGAAGTACCAGGTATCATACTTTGAAGTTCACAGCAGTACAAGTACGAGTAGCCCGTAGCTCGAGAGGTTTATAACCACCAGGTACTACAAAAAATGACGGTTGAGAGCTCCACTCGTTGTTTTTTTGTTGCTATTCCTGGGTCCCCAAGGGGTTATAGGCTAGTGGAAGAACTTTATTTTTTTGCACAGCAATACCACACAAGAGGTGGAGTTTCTCTCGAGGACGCTTATCACGTCGCGGCATTATGGCCGGAACCTTTTTTTGCCGCCAAGCTTCAACTTAAAGTATGGAGAGTAAAAACCGCCAACCCCGTTAGCGCTGCACACTGCTGCACACACGCTAGAGGTGGGCAAATACGTGGGAATTATTTTGTGCTGCAAACACGTTTTGGTGGGAAAATACGTGGAATTTATTTTGTACTGACCACATGTTTTTGGCGGGAAAATACGTGGAAATTCTGTACCGTAGTTTTTCATTCAGAAAGGGCTAAGCGTGGACCATTGTCTGTACGTCTGTGGCTGAACATTGATTGCTCGGGCGGCGGAGACTGGAGACCTTGGCGTGTCGCGGAGAGTGGTCGAAAACAGTTCTTTTTTATCCAAAAATGTTTGGAAAAATGTTTTGAGGCGCGGCAGGAGCAATCCTATTGACTACAAACGTGCCCTTCAATCTTTATTCACCATTTATCTTTATTGTGCTACTACGAACCTGTATGCTTGTATGTGCCTGGCATGTACGTACCAGTATGCGATTGTTTGTTAATACAGCAGTAGTGGTCCCTCTATAGTGCCGGTATATGCCAGCCGGAAACACCGACACTATAGCGGCAACCGGCACTACACCGCATACTGCCACTACTGGTTGTTCCCATGTGTGCCAAGCGATTTTCGCAGGCACTGCTATAGCGGGCAAGCGGCACTACTCAACCGGCCCTATAGACGGACCTCTACTGAAGTCTGTATTTGCCCGCATGTTGAAAGTTGAAAGTGCCACCGCGTTGACTAGCGCTGGCCTTACACGGGTCAAAACATACCTGGTTACCTGGTACCAATTTACCTGATGGCATACAGTATACCTGGTACCTGGTCGTCATAGATCGTGGACCATAGATCATGGCTCATAGGAACCATGGACACTGAGGCATGGATCAAGGACCATGGACCATGGAATTTACCGTATACTTGGTACCTGGTCGTCATGAATGATGGATCATGGACCATGGATCATACATAGGGACCACGGACACTGAGCCATGGATCATGGGCTATGGGCAATGGGATGCATGATGGACCATGGACCGTGGATCATAAGACACCATGGGTCATGGACCGTGGACTATGGATCATTGACCATGGATCATTGACCATGGATAATCAACCGTGGATCATGGATCATGATCGGTGGGTCATGAACTATATACCATGGCAGATGGATGATGGACCGGCGTCACGGGACATGGATCATGGACAAAGGGCCGTGGAAAATGGTTCGTGGATCGTGGATCATGGTTCGTGGACCATGGATAATGAACCGTGGATCATGGATCATGGACCATGAACCATGGAAGATGGATAATGGACCTTGGGTCACGGGATATGGATCATGGACAATGGACCGTGGATCATGGTTCGTGGATCGTGGGTCATGGACTATAAATGTGGATCATGGTTCGCGGACCGTGGATGATGTGTCATGGATCATGGTCCATTGACTATGCCCCTCGGGTCCTGTGATAGCCCCTTCAATCGATCGAAGTCTAGCCCTGACGTTAACGACACATTGGGTACGATCACACCGGATGGATTTACTATGTCCGTTCTACATTGTCATACCAGTACCTGGTACTTGTCTGGCCGACCGGTAATACTCCATTCGTATACTTTGCAAGATTCTCCTTCTGGCTGTGGGTGGTTTGAAATCCCGGGGGGTGTCGCAAGTTGAAAAGGGGGGAAAAACTCTTGAAAGCTAAAGAAAAAAAAAACGGTCACTGCGCAAGTAACCCGGCAAGTAGCACCGACCAGCCCAAACGACTTTATAGTTTAATTTATTATTGATACTCTACAGCGCTACAGTATCACACCTGGTATTTGTCTAGACTACTACTGCTGTACACTTTTCATACACTAGTGCTCTCACTGCTTGTCCTGCTGTGCCGGCGCATCGCTGCCGACTTCGTGGCTCGCCGCGTTTAGTTTTTTAGAAAATGTTGCGTTCTGCCTGTGCTGGTTCTTTGGGCGTGTACTGATTTATCTGCTTGTGCCGCTTGTGCTGCTTGTCCTGCTTTTGCTCTGCGTGTCCTTTTTTTGTCTCTGCTTGCTGTTTGCCCTCACTTTTCCTCCTTCTCCCCTTTTCCCTGCTTTTGGTGTTCTTTCGCTCTGCTCTTGCTCTGCTTTTGCCCTCCTTGTCCTCTTTGTCTTCCTTGTGCTGCCTGTCCTGCTGCTTGTGCGGGGTTATTTGCGACTTTTTTTTTTTTATCGATGTGCGATTCTTTAGTTGGTGCTCGATGCCGTCCCATTGACTCGGGTCAATTCCGTGGAGGCGCTGAAAGCTCCGCAGACGCCGGACAGAGGTGTCAGCCGCAGAGGGAGCTTGTTCCGCTGCAACTCCATCATCGACGGCAATGATCTCGAGGTGAGGGTAGGGTTAGTCTATCCATCCTGCTCTTTTTTTTGCCTTTTTTTTCTGTTTTTTGCTACAGTCAGTAGGTAAGAGGAATAAATATCACCTGGTACCTGGTATATGCTAACATGTGTTCCCCAAATTATGCTGGTTATATTTGAAACAAAGATGAATTTCGACGAAATCCTAGATCTCACAGCTGTAGTGTATTTTTAATTTTTTATAAAAAGAGTTATACCGGTAGTTGCCTACCTGGACGCCTCCATTCACATTGGAAAACCTCTCAAATTGCACGCATCCTGTATCCTGTGGTGAAAACCGCATCAGCGGATCAACCGTTCTTCTTTGCGGCAACAGCGGTAAAAAAAGCAGTTGTGCGATTTCCTTGTGTTACTGGTAACATTTATTGTAAATTTGGGGTAACGTACACTGGTTAAATATCGTAGCAACAGCAGACTCCTCTGTAGACCTCTAATTTTTTTTTGATTGTTTATTTTTTTAGTCGTCAGATTTTGTCCCCCTCTAAGAAGTTTATAGTTTCCGTGCACAGCTTGATAAAGACCGACGTCTTCGTATTACACTATCTGTCGACCCTGGTGCTAACTAGTACTATGGGGAGTCGCCGACCTATAATCCTTCATGAGGACATACACATCCCGTAACACGCGCGGTCGGAGTATCACACATAGCTTGCAAAGATGGGTTTCGACGAAATCCTCGATCTCACAGCTGGAGTGTAATTTTAGTTTTTTGTAAAAATGTTGCCGGCAGATTTCACCTCGCACGGATTTAGCGGTTCAATGACGCAGCAACGGTTGCCCGATGGTCGGTACGTTGGCCGCCTTGCTTTTACGCGATGGCGTTGGTGTTGATGTTAATGTTGACGTTTACTTTGATATCAATGTTGATGTTAGTGATGACTTCGATGTTGCTGTACGTTGATTTTGATGTTAGTCGTGTCGTTGACGTTCCTTTTTATGTTGTTGACGTTGATGTTGGTGTTACTGCTGTTGATGTTGATGTTGGTGTTACTGCTGTTGATGTTGATGTTAATGTTGATGTTAACGTTGATGACGTTGATGTTGATGTTTATTTTGACGTTGATGTTAATGCTGATGTTGATATTGACTACTGTGTGAAATCAATGTTGATGTTGACGTTGATTTTGATGTTGGCATTGATGTTGAAGTTAATTTTGACGCTGATGTTAACGTTGGTGTTGTAGCAACGAGTATTGCTGTTGACGTTGATGTTGATTTTGGTGTTGACGTTGATAACTTTTGATGTTTACGTTGATCGATGCTTTTTTTGTTGTTGACGTTGATGTTCTCCACATGTATATGTATGTTATGGGTGTGTTCTGTGTATATTGTATGTATGATATGATGTGATAATGTGGTATGATATTATATCATATGTGATAACGTGATATGATATGATATGGTATGATATGATATGATATTTTATGATACGATACGATATGATATAATACTTGTATGATACGTCATTACGTATATGATATGATATGATGTGATTTGATATGATATTACCCTGGTATATGATATGATACGATATGATATGATATGATATCATATGATTATTTGTATTATTGCAGGAGCACGAGGAGAAGGAGAACTGGTTGAAGTTCTACGTGAACCCTTACTCCGGTATGGCTGAGGCGGAGCTGACGGAGCCGGTCAAGCTCAACCAGGCCAACCTCGAGGTATGATACGGATTGTTTACTACCGGTATCGTTTACTGTTAGTTTTCCGCCGTAGCTGTGGGTGTTGGTGTTGATCTTAGTCGTAGTGTTGGTTTTTATCTCGGTGTTGGTCTTAGTCGTAGTGTTGGTCTTAGGCGTGGTATTGGTGTTGGTGTTTGTCTTAATCTTGGTGTTGGTGTTGGTCTTAGTCGTGGTGTTGGTGTTGATCTTCGTGGTGGTGGTGTTGGTCTTAATCTGGTGTTGGTGTTTAGTCTTGGTATTGCTGTTAGGCTTAGTCTTTATGTCCGTGTTGATCTTAACCTTGGTCTTGCTTTTATTGTTGGTCTTAATATTGCTGTTGATGTTGGTCTTGATCGGGCTGTTGATGTTGGTCTTAATCTTGCTGTTGGTGTTGGTCTTAATTATGACGTTGGTGTTGGTGTTGGTCTTAATCTTAGTTTGGTGTTGGTGTTGGTCTTATTCCCGATGTTGGTCTTAATCTTTTGGTGTTGGTCTTATTCCTGATGTTGGTTTTATTCCCGGTGTTGGTGCTGGTCTTAGTCTTGGTGTTAGTGTTGGTCTCAATTATGGTGTTGGTCTTAGTTTTAATGGTGTTGGTGCTGGTCTTCGTCTTAGGTTGGTATTGATCCTAGTTGTGGTGTTGGTCTTCATTCTCAATCCTCATGTTGGTGTTGATGTTGGTCTTATTCCTGGTGTTGGTGTTGGTCTTCGTCTTGGTGTTAGTGTTGGTCTTAATTATGGTGTTGGTGTTAGTTTGAATGGTGTTGGTGGTGGTCTTAATCTTAGGTTGGTGTTGATCCTAGTTGTGGTGTTGGTCTTTAGTCTCAATCCTGATGTTGGTGTCGATTTTGGTGTTGGTCTTTGTCTTGATCTTGTCGTTAGTCTTGATCCCGGTAGTGGTGTTTGTCTTAGTCGCGTTGGTGTTAGTCTTAATCCTGATGTTCGTGTTGGTCTTAATCTTGGAGTTGGTCTTATTCCTGGTGTTGGTTTTCGTCTTGGTGTTGGTGTTGGTTTGGTGAACGAGCAGAAGGCCATAACGCCTACTTCAGTAGTAGGTACCGCGGCTTTTCCCTTTTCAGTGACGTTTTTTGCCCAATATCCTGTCTTTGGCTATGCCTTGTTCCGTTTGTTGGACGAGCTTTTCACTTTGCACTGACGTTTTTTTTGCCCCATGTCCTGTCATTGGCTATGCCTTATTTCGTTTGCTGAACGAACTTTTCATTTTTCACTGACATTTTTTGGCCCGATATCCTGTCTTTGGCTATTGGCTGCCTTGTTATGAGCAGAAGGTTATCCCGGCAAGCGTGGTGAAGCCGCATTACACTCGACCAGGGGATGGCCGCTTCATCGACCACTACATGTGCCACATGGGTGTGGGCGGCTTCCACAGGTGAATTGTGAATATATACTCTTATTTGTCAATATAATAGTGGGGGCTACGTACGGTTTACGAGAGCTCCACAGATTGTAGAGAGGTCGATCTCGCTTTGGGGCGCATGTCGCGCCTTTAATACCGTTGGAACTGCACCCACGGTTTGGGACACATTACTTGAAATTAACGTAGCATAAAAAATGCAATGGGGAAAAGGTTAGGAGACGTTTTTGTCGAATACTAGGAACCTACCAGGTACAAGCTTGGGCAGCTGCTATAGGTACAATGTAAACACTGGATTATCAATATAGTGGTGGGAGCTACGGTTTGAGAGAGCTCATTTTAAACCTAAAAGAGAGCTTGCAATGCCGAGTTCAAACTAGTTTCGACCAACTCACAGCTGACACACCTGCAACTTTAGTCAAATGCCGCCTGATGTACATGCCCTTTTATTTGCCTTGCGCGTGTTTGCTACTGTGGTGTTGTGATATATTTTTAGGTCTCACCAAGCGGTCTACACGGACGACCTGCTCAACCTCGCGGCTTCCTTGGAGGCCAAGAACGGATCCCCGTCGGGTGAGCTACGTTTAAGTAGCAGCCCCGCGCACGACTTTCGACCGTCCGAACTATCGTGCTCAACATCGAAAGTTCCAACGAGTTGAGCTGGAAAGTAAAAGTCTTGATAAACATAAGACACCAGAAAATACCATGCCCAACGACGTATGCCCCAGCCTGTGCCGCATGCCGACTTATGCCATCTTGCTTATTTCGATTGGTGTCTTAAAACAGAT
The DNA here is from genome assembly GCA_036873875.1 of Laminaria ephemera. Taxonomy (NCBI): domain Eukaryota; class Phaeophyceae; order Laminariales; family Laminariaceae; genus Laminaria; species Laminaria ephemera. Next base: position 57,525 of record JAYJMJ010000103.1, read on the forward strand.
GTGAAAAAGTGGGGTATCGTCGGAATCGGGCTAATGCCGTGGGACAGCAAGCCTTACGTACAACATCTTGAAGCAACTCCCCCTTCACCTAAAGTGGTGCATGTCGACTTATGCCATCATGCTTATTTTGGTTGTGGTGTCTTAAACAGATGTGAACAAGTGGAGTATTGTCGGAATCGGGCTGATGCCGTGGGACAGCAAGATGTACAACATCTTCAAGTTGCATGTCGACTTGTACCATTTCGCTTATTTTGGTTGTGGTGTCTCAAAACAGATGTGAAGAAGACTGGAGCATAACTCTCCCTTGACCCGTTTATGAACATATTATGCCAAGATGTATACTTGGGAGTTCGTAATGTAATTGGTATTTTATTAGACTATTTTGATGCGTGTCGACTTATGCCATCATGCTTATCTCGGCTGGTGTGTCTTAAACAGATGTGAAGAAGTGGGGCATCGTCGGGATCGGGCTGATGCCGTGGGACAGCAAGATGTACAACATCTTGAAATCGCAGGACCACCTCTACACGCTGCTGTCAAGGGGGCACACCGGCTCCGAGGCTCGCGTGGTTGGCTCCATTGTGGACTTTATGTTCGCGCCCGAAAATCACCAGGCTGTCATCGACAAGGTATATACATGCATGCATACTTCGTACCTGGTATAAGTGGCTTGGTAGAATTACCACGGGTACAGTAGGGGGGTTGTTAATACTATCATTTTCACTACCGAGCATTGGCCACTCGCGCGAGTGGCTCTGTAACTCGCTCAAAACCGGACCCGAAACTATTTTGTTGACTCTACGCAACGAAAACATGCGTGTAGGCGGTGCATATCGCGAATTTGAATCGCAGAAACGCATTAAAAATGCCAACAATCGGGCAGCCATTACTAGCGCGAGAGCCGTTAAAGTGACAAGTGAAGTACTGCTGTACAGAGAAAACGATAACTATGATATGAACGCCAGGCTGATTTTACAGGGGAATAGGAACCCGATATAATTTGGCTTATTAGAACGTACCCTTTATCAAGTAAGAAAGCCAGCCTGTATCTTTTGTTTTTTTTCAAATGTTTTCAGTATTTTTGTTGTTTGCTAAATGCGATTTCCTGGTCTGCCTTTTTGTTCCACTCCATCATTGGAGCCGGTCTTGTGATGACGCACTAGATTATGACGATGGCTTACTGTGAGACCAACAACACCCAACCTAACCTAACGTCTGTGTATGCTTCAACCCCCCCCCTGGCAGCTGGCGCACGTGGACACCCGCATCGTTTCTTTGACGGTGACTGAGAAGGGATACTGTCAAGACGTCAACGGCGACTTGGACAGGGTGAGATTCGCATCATGAAAACGAACACCCTCGTACCTGGTACATTTTGGCGAGTACCTGGTACAACAATACCAGGTACCAGGTATTAGATATTGTGAAATTTGTAGCATGACTTGGCTGGCTGTAAATCGCACTCTTAATAGCTACCTTGGTATACTGGACAGGACTTTGACGGTGACTGAGAAAGTATACTGCCAGGACGGTAACGGCGACTTGGACAGGGTGAGATATATTAGATTAACTGACATCACCTAGGTTATTAGGTTGTATATCCCATATGTGGGACCCAGAGGTAGTAAGCACATTTTTGGTTAGATTGGTGTAATCCACCGTCTACGACTAGACTATTGCGGGGGCACATATATAGTAATGAGGACCAAATGTGGTGAGTAAAAACAGTGGAATATATAGGTTTTACTATGGGCCTCCGTAATAACTGGTAGCAAAAGGGTTAACTTCTGGGATCGAGAAATAGCGACAAAAAAATGGTTAGATTGTTCGAGTCGACCGTGTACGACTTTAATACCCTGGTAGTGCGTTAACTTGTGGGATCCGGAGATAGCCAATAGTTTGGGTAACATTGGTCTACTCTACCGTACACGATTACGTGTAGTGTGTTCATTTCTGGAACCCGGAGACAACCAATTGTTTTCGTAAGATTGGTCTAATCAACCGTTCACAACTACTAATAGTGTGGGCGCGCAGCAGTACAAGCAGCATCGTATTGCGCCCGTGTTGCACGATTACTTGCAATTTCGTTCGGACAATATTTTTATATTCCTGCAACCAAGCCGTTGCCGATGTCGTAAATCGCCACTTTTCTCTGATGCACAACCTTTTCTCACTGCTGTATGCTAACTCGGTCCCGCTTAGGCAAACGCGCTTGTCAAGAGCGGCTTGGACTGTGACCTGGCGGCCAAGCCTTATCATATCGAACTCGAATATCGTTTTTCAATATCATATAGAAATCGATTATCGTTAGTCAACATATTATCGAACGCGATTATCGTATATCAATATCATATCGAACTCGATTACCGTTTATCGATATTATATCGATTTTGATTATCGCTTATCAACATCACATGAAACTAGATTATCGTTTATCAATATCATATCGAACTTGACCATCATGTATCGATATCGTACCGAACTCAGTTTTTATCTCTAATGCACAAATTTTTATCATACACTGCTGCCATGCCAACCCGATCCCTTCTAGGCAAACGCGCTTGTCAAGAGCGACTTGGACGGAGACCTGGCCAAACCTTCGTCCGCCATCGGTATGATCGTGGCGGCTTTGAGGAAGAGGATGGAGGACGGCACCCCTTCGTTCACCGTTCTTTCGTGCGACAACCTGCCCGAAAACGGTGACAAGGTACGATATGATGCGTTTGAATCACACCTCGACAACATTAATCCGTAAATGATGAGAACACCCCCCCGCCCGCCCGCCCGCCCGCCCGCCCGCCGCACCCCCGCTTACCTCCGTCCCCCGTTTGAATCGTACGACGAAAACATGAACATGAGAAACCTCCAAAATAGTTTTTTTGCTGCAAACTTTGTCATGTACAACAATTAAATAAAGTTTTCACGACCTAAAAAATGCCTTGGAAAAATAATGAAATTAATATCTATAAAAACACAAGCCTAGAATGTATTTGAAGCCGACTATGCACAAAAACAAACCCAAAATTGGCGGTTGAAAGGTTTAACAGCGCGCCATAAGGTTCATTTTTACGCAAATCCCAGCGAACGCCGATCCACGCAAATACTTCAAATGATAATGAGTACACCCCCCCACCCCCTCTCGCTTAAATTGTACGCCGACGGCAAAAAGCCTCAAGATATCGAGAACCCCCTTCCCTCCGCCCCCGGCTTGAATCGTACGCCAAAACAGATTCGACACTGCTGTTGCCGAGCTGTGTGTCCCCAGAACTGTGTGTGCAGTTAGTTCTCCGTTCCCGGCTTGAATCATACCCCGAAGGCTTATCGAGACCCCCCCCCGCGCACCCCGCTTTACTAACGCCTACCCTGTGATGCAGACCTAGCACGTAGTGTTGCAAATGGCGTGCTACGTAAAAACAGCCTTCAATAACACGAGAACTGGGGGGGGGGGGGGGGGGGGGGGGGGGGGTGG
>JAYJMJ010000103.1:65363-76657 GCA_036873875.1 Laminaria ephemera
CTATCTTATATAACATGGTTTTTGGTACAATACAGCAGCGCTGACCCTGCTTTTTCTATTTCCCCCCTCGCCCCCCCCCCCCCCCTCTATATTTCTCAGGACTGCCTCCGATCGATCGTGACAAACGGTGCAATGACAACGCTAGAGGATGTCATGACCGAAGTTTCTGGATAAAACGACGGGCTTGTGTGTGTTTCCTTTGGGTGGATTGTTTTGACGTGACATTCTTTGCCTTTGTTCAAAGGTGTGTTTTAGAAGGGTATATGCTGACATATTATCTTGAGTACCCGGGTATCAAACCTGGTTGTTTTGGACATACTCGGGTAGGTATATACCCGGGTATCCCTAGAGTATGTTATACCCTACCAAACACACCCTTTTGCCTTCTTTCTGGAAGCGAAAGTCATGGGTAACCAAAGTCATGTTCCGTGCTTCGACCGAGGAAGAGGAGAGGAAGAGAAAGAGGGTTAGAGCTCAGGACGCGGAGTGTGGGGGAAAGGGAGCATGCTGGCCAGCCATGGGCACCCCACCTATCACTGTGTGCAAAGGGAGAGGAACAAGCTTTCACAAATGGATTTCGCGAGTTTTCGTAAAATCTGCTCGTATTCGTGCGAGGTGTGCAATATTTGGCCGTGGCCTACGTACCGTCCGTGGCTTGAGAAGCTGGGGCTGTCATTCCCACCCGTCCATTGTGGCACAGTATCGTGTTTTATTGGTGTGTGCTTAGAGCCCGCGCGTGACTTTGCTGTAGGAATCGGGCGGCCTGGGTGAGCTTGGTTGCGAATTGAGGGGGGAAGGGGGCGGAGGTTGGTGGTGGTCTAGACTCCTTCTAGTTTTAGGGTCGGTCGGTATGGCGGGGTTCGTCGGTCGTAGCGGGTGGAGTTTGCTGGCCTTCGGGTGTAGCTTGTTTTTTTGTACCGATAGGTGCTGCGTGGGCGAGCCCCGGCCAGGGAGAGATACTAATCTTAAGATGACTGATAATAATGGAGGCCGCTGGTTTTCCTCCCCGCGTTGCTGCCAGGCCGGCCCAGTGTTGGAGCCGGGACGGGCCAGTGCAGTGTTGCAGCCGGGACGGGTTAGCGTTGCTGCCGGGACGGGCCAGTGTTGGAGCCGGGGCGGGCCAGTGTTGGGGCCGGGGCGGGCCAGTGTTCGGGCGCAGGGGGCGGTGTCGACGGTTGTGTTGTTGGTCATCACGAATAGGTAGTAGGTATCGCGAGCGCAAAGAAGAAAGGGATACACTCGTGTCGTGACCGCAGTTTTCTGATTGGCCTATTTTTCACCGACCGTTTTCTGATTGGTGGAAGTTACTGATTGGCCTATTTTTCATCAGGCGTTTCGTAATTGGTGGAAAATATTGATACATGACACGTGACGTTGATCAAGGTGGCGTCACTTGCTGTCTACCAGGTATTACGGTTTTTTTCGCCAGATGTGACGTCACTATTTGGCGGTTTGAAACGGCGCTCCGGACGCATGATGTCCGCCGTAACGTTTGTTTGCCCTCAACGGTGTCAGTGTTTGTTTTGGGCTGCTCGTTTGCACCTCTGTTTTTGTTTCCCTCTCTCCTACTTGTGTTTTTCCTAACCGTAAGCGTTGATAATAAATAAAACGGGCAAGGCAAGCCCAGGTAAGGTAAGGCGTGCAACTTGTGTGCATATTGTTTTCGGAGGGGGGGGGGGGGTGAGGGACTGCTCCCGTGTGGTCCGGAGCTAGTCCGAGCACACAGCAGTGGTAGGGATGGTGTAGGTCGTTGTGTAGAACATGGGCTCGCGGTGCTCCCTCTGTGTAGGCTTTTAGGGGTATTATAGTATTGTCGGAGCGATGCAACAATCACTTGAAACTCCCCTTGGGCACCTTGGGCCCCTTGGGGGATAATTGGGCATCGCCGCGTGTGTTCGCCAGGGGGCATCCTGGGTCCATCCCCGGTTTTCCTAGGTAGATTGATATATGGATCTTGCGGGGTATAAAGACCGCTTTTCGTTCGACCACAGGCGGCCATGGAACCGCCCGTTTGTAGGGCCTGCCTGCTGTTAAGACAGGCTGCCGTGAAGGGATCATCTATCTGTCAGTAGGCGTCATTTTGACAACGCCCGGCCTTACCCAGTTTCCAATTGTGCAGGTCAGGTAAATAGGATCGTTCTGGACATGCATGCATGCGCACAGAGGATGTCGACATCATGCTGTAACGCTAAATAATAGAAGATGCGTTTTTAGTAGTAATAATAATTCCTTTTAGAAGGGCTTAGCTCCGAAAAAGTTTGTCTTCCAGACCGATACTCCAAACGTGCGTTTGTCTGTCTCTCTTGATGTTATAGCATTTCGTATTGTACATTCGTTTGTCTCGAAGCAGCAGGCTGCTGCTGCTCCCTCCCGCCGGCCTGGCCGCGTAATGGGCCTCGGGCAGTACCAATCATACTAATTATGAAAGTGGCACGAAAGAACAATCTAAAGCAAAACCACTCTTACGAGACCCGAGTGGGGTCAAGCTTAATCTTTGTTTGCTTCAACACCAACATCTACTCCTACTTTTCACAGTAGAATATCCACCGAGACAAAGACCAAAAACACAAACTAAACAAATAACACTCGCAGTAGACAAGCCACAAAGAAGAAAGCCGCCACCACCACGACCACCACCACCAACATGCCTGCCGCCCACGACCACTTCGGCCTGCCCGGTTTGACCTCCTGACTGGCCGCCTTCCGACACTAAAACTAGTATATCAGGGCCAAAAGAGATCTTGACGCGCCCAAAAGACCGGTCTCCTGGCGTATTTGCCGAGAACGGCATCGTTCCTACGGAAATTTGGGCGGCCAAAATCCATAAAGTATACATACATACCTACAAGCTTCCCCTTCGGGACGTGGTGGGCTTGAAATCCCGGCGGTGTCGCAAGCGAAAAGGGCGTTCCTATGAACGATACCAGGTACGACAACGTAACAAGCTCTTGACCACTAAATACAACGTAAGTAGCCACCGCGCAAGAAACCGCCCCCCCCCCCCGCAAGTAACCGGGCAAGTAACACTGATCAGCCCAAACGAGTTTATAGCTTAGTTTATGTGCCGATGTAAATCCCGCCGAGTCTGTTGCTCTACCGCGAATAGCTCCTTCTCATCATACAGACTCTCCACATTATGACCGTTCTAGGCGAAGTCGCCGTCGGCGGCGGGTGTGTCGGTATAATATCTGGTAGACACGCTATACAAAGAAACGCCGTGCAACTTGAGCCTAATGCTGTGGAACCTAAATCGATGAGCTTCAGCACAATCTGTTAAAGCGTAAATAAATACCCTTCAGGATGGTGATCAACTTTTGCCTTGGAATGCGGTTCTGCAGCGGCCGACCCCCTGTTGTTCTCACCGCCGCTCCGGATGGCGAACCTCTTGATGTCGGTTTCGTTGTGGCCGATCCACTGCTGCTGTCCCCACAGTCGCTCAGGATGGCGAACCCCTTGGTGTCGCACAGCACAGCATCCCACCTCTATGGGCTATGGCAGTAAGAAAGGGGATCTTTTGTTTTAGCCCATAGCCCCACCCCGTCCCCTTGGACATTCAACAGCAGTGGCGATATAATACGCGCACCAGAAGTACCACGGCACAGTAGTTTCTGCACGGTCAAGTTGTGGAGGCAAAAAATGCTGCCGGAAAAAAAAACAGCAGGTCAATCGGAGTCTGCGCCGGCAGCAGCCGTTCGATCGAGCTCGAGAGCGGGTGGATGCTCCTGGGTCGACGGAGACTCGCGATATCGCTGCCTGGCGGCCTGCAGGTAGCGCTCAGCAGGAGTCAGCGCCTGCACCGTGACAGCCTGGCCATCAACTTCGCCAGCAAGAGGCCTATCCTGGGTCGACGTAGGTTCGTCTCGTGGAGGGACAGCCTGTGCGTCGAAGTCCGCAGCAGGATACCCGTCTTGGGTCCACGCATATTCGTCTTTCACCGTGACATCATGTCCGCCGATTTCTGCAGCAAAACGCCACTCTTGGGACGGCGAAGACTCGTCCTGCCCCCCGGAGGCCAGTTGATCATGCTCGGGAGGGGGCGTGACAGCCGTTCGACCGGGGTCTTGGGTCCGCGGATATTCGTCTTTCACCGTGACATCATCTCCGCCGATTTCGGCAGCAATCCGCCACTCTGGGGACGGCGAAGACTCGTCCTTCCTCTCGGGAGCCAGTTGAGCATGCTTGGGAGGAGGCTGCGCCTGCAGTGCGACAGCCGTTCGACCGGGATCTTGGGTCCACGCATATTCGCCTTTCACCGTGACATCATGTCCGCTAATTTCGGCAGCAAAACGCCACCCTTGGGACGGCGAAGACTCGTCCTGCCTCTCGGGAGCCAGTTGGTCATGCTCGGGAGGAGGCTGCGCCTGCAGTGTGACAGCAGTTCGACCGCGATGTTGGGTCCACGCATATACCTCTTTCACCATGACATCATGTCCGCCGATTTCGGCAGCAAAACGCCACTCTTGGGACAACGAAGACCCGTCCTGCCCCTCGGGGGCCATTTGATCACGTGCCGGAGGAGGCTGTGCCTGCAGCGGGCCACCCATTCGATCGGGGTCGTCGGTAAGACTCCCCTCTTCGTTCGAGGAGCGCCGCATCTGTCGCCTGGCGGTCGCACGCTCGCGATTGGAAACAAGACGCCGCTCTCTGGTCGACGGAGACTCATCCCGCCGCCTGGCAGCCATGTAATCGCGAAGGTATGCATGACGCCGCGCTCGGCTCGACGGCGACTCATCCCGCCGTCTGGCAGCCGCTCGTTCGCAGCCCTGAGAACGATGCCGCTCTCGGGTCGTCGGAGATTCATCTTTCCGCTTGGCAGCCCTTCGTTCGCGGGCCTGAGCAAGATGCCGCTCTCGGGTCGTCGGAGATTCGTCGTTCCGCCTAGCAGCCTTTCGTTCGCGGGCCTGAGCAAGATGCCGCTCTCGGGTCGTCGGAGATTCGTCGTTCCGCCTAGAAGCCCTTCGTTCGCGGGCCTGAGCAAGACGGTATTCTCTAACGCTATGTGCTGCTGCTGCTGCTGCTGCTATTGACGCAGCATTCGAGAGGGGTCTGCCTCTGCCTCTTCCTCTGCCCCTGCCTCTGCCCCTGCCGCTGCCCGGGGGTCTGCCCGGGGGTCTGCTTCTACCCTGAGTAGGGGCGGTGTCATCTCCAGTACACACGAAGCGGGCAGGAACCTTTGTGTGTCGACCGCTCCGTCGGGCGGTGTCGGAAGCCGTGGTGTTGGAAGGTCTGAAAACAATATGGTAGTACATGTTAAGCGGAGGGGTTGCTTATTAGGGCTGTTGAGTTGACTGTACTTGGCGGGGACTTAACAGTTGGGTGGCAACGTGAGAACCAACTGACTTGACCTTTGTCTTTCTCGATTAAAAAAGCACATTGCCAGCCGCAGAGGCATCATTCAGATGCAAAGATGCAATATTCCGCAAACTAAGGCAAGGAAGCATTAATAACTCACGCATGGTACGGTAGAGGTACACCATTTTTTTTCTGAGGCTCCTCACTTGAAGAGCTCTCTACATCTCTCAAAAACCGATTTGGACAAAAATCAAAAGTGGTTCCCGATAAACAATCCCATGGCTTTTAGGTAAACAACACAAAATTATGGGGAATAAAGAACGAAATTCCGACGATTTTTTGGGTTAAGGAGCCCCGTCATTGTCATTCAGAAAACGTTTCAGCCAAAAAAGTGCTATCTCTATCGTCGCACGCGTCAACCGTGATATATAGCCAACCAAGAACTAGTCGGCGACTTATAGTCAGCCAATTCGCACCTCGACTTGTTATTCAGTACAAGGTGCGAACATGGGATCACGGCTCGCTGTTGTAGGATACGTCGGTGAAGGAGAAACTAGTAGTGCCTACAGAGTGAGGCGCGGTACGGCTAAGGGTCGTTCATGGCGAACGCAACAAAAACAACACGAATCCTGGCAAAAAACAAAGTGACGTTTTCGCGAGCCGTGTTGTGGAATCCCGACAAAAAAAAAAGTTCAAGAATTCATGGAGAATTCATGGAGAATTCATGGAGACGATTTGTAACAAAAAAGAACTTGGTATGTAACATACAAAAATGTGACGAAACGCCTGCCGGCGTACCATGTGCCTGGTATAGAAATATCAGAACATCCGTTTCATGACGTTTTGCCATGAAACGCGTTTTTTTTTCCTTATAACAGCTAAAATACGCCAGCTGTGAGCTTGACAAATTTGGTCAATAATCATCTTTGCGAGCTGAGCGTGATAAGTCGGTCGCGCGTGATGCCCTACGCATGAACCTCGTAAAGGATAATAGGCCGGTTACCCCCCGTGTTTTATATAGCTCGTTATAACTTCCAAACGTCATCGCAGTACAGCAACACAATGTCAGCACGTGCAGTACTTTGGGCATGGCGAACTGGGTACTGTATTAGTCAGTATCCTGGACACGACGTACTCTTGAGGTGTATACCTACTGGGGCGTACCCAGCAATTCGGGCATAGCGCACTTTGAGGTACTGGGTACTGGAGTGTACTCTAAAGTGCTGAGTACAGTACAGGGCACCAAATAAGAAACACAAATGCTGACGGCACCAAATAACAAACACAAATGCTGACGGCACCAAATAAGAAACACAAATGCTGACGGCACCAAATAACAAACACAAATGCTGACCCAGGCTACACCATCTTATTTGGGAGAGGGTGCTGTTGAGGGTTAAGGTATTAGAGGGTATTAGTCCGTTTGACCACTGGTAAAAGGTTAACCAATTGCCTACCCGAACTACGCCTTATTTTTGCCTACCCAAACTGAGCCTTATTTTTGCCTACCCAAACTAAGCCTTATCACACTCCCCTCCCCTCGACCGGCGAGATAGCAAGTCGGCCGGATATACGGGTGGACATATCAATATCCACGTGGTTCCATTTCCTGGGGATTCCGGGGAGAGTGTTTTTCAAGTTCGACTTGGGGAAAGTCGTAAAATTTTACTTAGTATTATTGGTGGAAGGTGAGATGCGAACCCACGACCCAAAAAATCTATCGTCTGTCGACGACGCCATTTGATAAGGTATTAGTGGGGTATTAGTCCGTTTGACCACTGGTACAAGGCTAACAAATTGCCTACCCAAGCTAAGCCTTATAACAGTGCGTTCTAAACTACCTTCAGTATAACGGCTCTCGGGTTTCTTACATTCCTGTAATGTCAGCCTGCCTTTCTTATCACCCGGTTTCTTAATAGCTGTCCTGTACTGTACACTGGCAGTATACTTGGTACCGGCGTTAACCCTTTTGGAACCCACGTATACCGACCAAAAAAGCGACGGAGTGCAACCTACTCAAACGTCTAGGAAGAACGTGGAGCAGTACGAGCTGGTTCCAGCGACAGCCAGACCTTTATACTTCGCACTTTTGCACCCTGGTTTTTGAGAGTTGGAAAACGAAACTTGGCAGGGTTGTGCGTCACGCCAACACGAAAACACTTACGACTGGCCTTTGTTGAAATCATATTTTTTTTCCTTCTAGAGATACCAGGTACATTGTACCATTTTTTCAGGATTTTCGGCAACTTTGACCCTCGCTGATGCGCTGGTACGAGTAGTACCATGTTCCGCGCGCGCCTCGTACAGCTTCTTGCATTGCAGTTCGGACGCATCTCCTACCCTCAGCAGCCCAAGCTGCTTCGTGTGACCGATGCTGTAATCGGCATGTATTTTCCGCACTTTTTTTTTTTTTTTCATCCTCCGGCAGATGGGGAAAAGTAAAGGGTAATGGTCAAAGGGGGGTATACCCAAGGCTTTTTGGGCCAAACGGGGGTATAGGCAAAACACGCCAACGGGAGGCGCTCCCACGTGCCCCAACCTGCTTCAAATTCAATTCTGACGCACTGGCAAGGTGCCCGCAGCCCATGCCGAGCACGCGCACCTTTTTTGTTTTTCGGGCCCGTTGTTGGGGCTAACGGCAACGTGGCGCAGGAGGGGTCCAAATGATCCCCCCTTTTGACCACATTTTGGGGGGGTAATCCCCCGCAACTCTACTAAATTTATCTAGTACCCCCGCGTGACCAGCATTTCCCCCCACTTGACCGAAATAGTACCCCTTTGTGACCAATTCTGACACCTCAAAAACGAGTAGTACAAGTATGTCTCAACGCCACCGCCCAACAGCCCGAATAGACCACGAGCGGAACATCCAGTAGCTGCGAGTAGTTGCGATCGTTTGTCTCCGAAAAAATAACGGCACAGGAAACAAACACAACAAAACAAATCGTTATAGACGAAAACAAAAATATTTGCTTCTTACACAATGGGATAACCAGAAGACATATCGTATAGGTCGTGGTCGTGGGTGCGTGCTGCTCGGTGCTGTGCTCGGTGCTTCGTTGTCGGGCCGGCTCACATCGAACACACATCACAGACACCCGGTGTCTGTAAAGCGTGGAGTCGGGTTGATCAACTCCTTCCCAACATGTCGAAAGGGGAAACAAACAGAGGCCGCAAACAGCGCCAGTACTCGTATATACCAGTACTGTAGTGGTCCCTCTATAGTGCAGGTATGTGCCAGCCGGAAATCCCGGCACTATAGCGACAACCGGCCCTGCTCCCCATTCTGCCAGGACTGGTTGTTCCCATCTGTGCCAAGTGATTTCACAGGCACTAAAGCGGACAACCGGCACTACTCAACCGGCACTATAGAGGGACATCTACTGTACTACGTGTCGTATCACATCATATCATATCATGTCATACAACATACGTAACGTTCTCGGTGATGGATAAGAGCATACAATGTCTGCTTTGATCTTCGACAACCATGGACAGGCTCGCTATACCGTTGGATATTGTCCTCGTTGTTTATGCTTCGATATGTGTGTGTGTTCCCTCCGGCCCGACAACGAAGCACCGAGCACAGCACCGAGCACTGAGCAGCACGCACCCACGACCACGACCTACGATATCTCTTCTGGTTATCCCATTGTGGAAGAAGCAAATATTTTTGTTTTCGTCTATAAATATTTGTTTTGTTTTGTTTGTTTCCTGTGCCTTCATCTTTTCGGAGACAAACGATCGCAACTACTCGCAATTACTGGATGTTCCGCTCGTGGTCTATTCGGTCTATTCGGGTTGTTGGGCGGTGACGTTTAGCCGTCCTTGTTGTACTCGCTTTTGAGGGTGTCATAATTCGTCAAAAAGGGGTATGTTTTCGGTCAAGTGGGGAAAATTGTGGTGACGAGGGAGTAGTACATAAATTTAGTAGATTTGCGGGGGCATACCCCCCAAAGCTGTAGTCAAAAGGGGGGACCCTTTTGCCTCCTCCTGCGTCGCGGCCCCGTTAGCCCCAATACGGTGCCCGAAAAAAACAAAACGGTGTGCGTCCTCGGCATGGGCTGCGGGTGTCTTGCCAGCGCGTCAGAATTGAATTTGAAGCAGTTTGGGGCAAGCGCGGGCGTGTTCCGCGGGCGTGTTTTGCCTATACCCCCAAATGGCCAAAACCCCCGGGGGTATACCCCCATTTGACCATTTCCCAAAAAGAAAGAACGGCCGTAGCCTGTAGTGTAGAACACACCTCGAGGCAGAACCTGGTGAACTCAGCGAGGTCGATCTGTCCGTTCTTGTTTTCGTCCAGGTGGTTGAACAGCACAACCGTCTCCTGACAGCATCGGACAAGAGCGAATAAAGCGAAAGCTACAGTCAGCACCTTAGGTGCTCGACGCGAAAGCTATAGTTAGTGTCGTAGGTTATCGAAACCAGAAATGGCAACAGCCACTACGGTAATTACGTCGAGCGAAGCCAGTTTCTAATTTCCGACGGCGCCAAAAAACAAAGAAATCCCGTTCCAGCTTCGCGTGCCCGATTTGGGGGTTGGGTCTTTTCTGCTTCCCATCAACGTACACCGTTGACGACAGTTTCAAATATGCACCAGCGCGAGTTCCTAGCGAGAGCTACGCTACAGTATTTTACTACCTGTGTTATTACGAGCGCGATTCTTCAAAATGCGCTCAAACCCTACGGCAGTGTGAACTGCCTATTTCAACCTGTTTACTGCAGGGTAAATCTGAGGTCGACCAGCATTTCTACTCTGTACTAGGCATGTACCAGGAGCGTTGTTCCTTCATGAGACAAATTTATTAAATACCAGGTTCGTATGATGTACCAGGTATGAAGCTGGTTCGCCCACCAATCGCCGCATTCATCCCTAAGGCCGACATCACTTCGAGCTAAACTACGAGGATTGGTATCGGCAGCCGGCTCTACTCTGGGGCATTTCGCGATTTTCGTTTGCTCCTAAAGAAGCAGCACCGTGCGCTCGTCCGATCAACAAATCTCGGCGCAATTGCAGAAAAAAAAACGATGCCTTTTTTACACCCAACATGCTGTTACGCTATTGTATGCCAGTATGGAGAGCAAACGTCAGCAGCCATTCTGGGGTCGTAAATATGGTGGAAACTGCCGCCAGCGCTCGGTCTTACCTCGTCGGTCATCTTGAACCCCAGCGTGGTTAGGCCGGCCTGAAACGAGATTGGGGTGATCTGACGGTCGCGCACCATGGACTCCTCCAGAGATGATGACCTGCCCAACAGCGGCCGTGGTTTATGGTTAACGGTGTCGTCACTGCTCCGGCGTGGGTGATATTGCTACAAATGTTCCGCCAAACGTGTAAATAGACGGCGTGCCTTCTCCTTCCCTTTCTCTCTCCCTCCCTCCCTCCCTCCCTCTCTCCCTCCCTCCCTCCCTCCCTCCCCCCCTCCGTCAAGCAACGGTTTCACACGTTGGAAAGATAAGATCCCTATTCATTATCTGTGTCTCTCAGGGCAGATAGATCCCTGGTCTATCTGATCTGTATAGCCTATATATCATGTTGCCTGGTGAGAGCCGTATGATCTGCATGACCTAGCACATGTTTCCTGGGTTGGGTCTGCACTACACAGATCCTGCACAACATATCATAGGAATAGATATAGGATCTAGATGATGTAGATGATGTAGATGATCTAGATGATCTAGATCGTGATCTGTTCGACGTGTGAACGGTTTGCTTCCCGAGTAAGATTGATTCGTGACACGTTTTGTACACACAATTGCTTGTACGCTGTGATGTTTCGAACATATTTGCTTTTACGTGACTTACGGCGGTAACACTTAAGACTCGCCTTCGGGCCAGGCTGCTCCGTGACCCTGGAACCGACGAGCCTCCACCCGCTCCGCTTCTATTTCCCGGGTCGTTCTCGCGTGCTGATGCTGTTGGCGCCGGTGTGAGTATTTTGTTTGCAAGAGGCGTGCTTCGTAGGGAGGGGGGGGGGGTCTACTCATTTCAAACCTAGCCG
>JAYJMJ010000103.1:83679-96271 GCA_036873875.1 Laminaria ephemera
AGCACAGCACACTTAGTTCCTGTTATGAACAGACCAAAGCAGCAGTAGCAGCAGCGAAGCAGCAGTGCCGAAAATGTAAAAAGCTACGAGTAAAACACTCAAGATGTTTTCGCCAATTGAGCGGGAGCGTACTCGTATAGCTATCATATCATACAGCGACGTACAGCAGCAAAACAAGCAGCCAAAAAACAAACATTTTGGCGACTCTTGTACGGCCAAACATTGACAAATAATACGTACTCATGCACATCATATCATAGGTAGAGTACGAGTCTATAGTGCCGGTTGAATAGTGCCACTGCTCTCTATAATGCCGGTAAAATCGCTTGGCACGCCTGGAACTCTCTTATAGAAACTGTATGGCAACTCTATTCCAATAGTGCTGGTGTCCTGAATAGTGCCGGTATATTGTGCTGCCACATACCGGCACGATTGGGAGCCCCAAGATCTTGGTCTTGCGTTGTCTAATGTCGAGTTGTTTTGCTTGAAGGTATGTATACGTTTGCTGCCATTGCTGATAAGGTACGGACTATCTTTAGTGCCGGTTGAATATTGCCGCTGCTCTCTATAATGCCGGTAAAACAGCTTGGCACGACTGGTACTCTCAATGATAGTAACTATGTATGGCAACTCTATTCCAAAGTGCCCGTATCCTACTTAGTGCTGGTGTACTGGGCTGGTGCATACCGGCACTATTGGGAGCCCCATGCAGATAGAATACTGGCAAACACAGAACAAAAACAAACACGCGCGCACCACAATAAAGCAGCAGTCAGCCGCAGACACACTCGTAGAGCAGCAGAGCAGCAGTAGCAGCAGCAGGCAGGCAGAGTAAGAGCAGGACCTTTCCCCCAACCGCTGTGTTTTGGTCTTCCTGTGGTGCTGCCAATGTCGAGCTCTGCTTGAAGGTATGCATACTACGTTTGCTGTCATTGCTGACAAAAAGTACGGGCTACAGCAGTGCCGTGCGTACGTCACCTCAGATGCTGACGCTGGAAGCCCGCCTGCTGCGGGCTAGTCGTGCTGTGCATCGTGCATCGTCGCCTGCTGTCAGCTACTGGCGCTAAAAGCCAGCCTGCTTGCCTGCTGTCAGCTAACAGCAAGCCTGCTTGGGCTAGTCGTGCTAAAAAGTGTAATTAATCCAGCCTGTTTGGGCTAGTCCTAGCAGCCACTCTACACGTAAAATTAGTTGTACTAATACTAACCGATATGATTCCGGTGGTCGATAAGCTTTCCGTTCAAAGCTTCAACTGCTGGTGGGCCTTTCGTTGTTTTTGGGCTGTAGACTTTCTTAAAAAAACTGCTGGTGGACGTTTCGTTTATTTTGGGCTGCAGACTTTTTCAACAACTACAAAATACGTCAGCTGTGAGGTGACAATTGCTGCTGTCCGCAGCCCACCGTCACTCTCTCTGCAAAGTTTCGGAGAATGAACACACGGAACAGCAACAACGGCGGTGGTGGTGTTGGTGCTAGCGGTTCTTCTCGCGCTGCTGCTGGCGTTGCGTCCTGCGTTGGTGCTGCTGGAGGTGCCAGCGCTGAAGCTGGAGGGTTTGCGGCCCTCGCCCAGGCGATATCCTCAGAGACCTCTGCTGCGGCATCTCAGTCCGAGACCCCTGCTGCGGCATCGCCGCCCGTGTCGCCCCCGACTGGCGGCCGCAAGCGCAAGGCGGGCGTGTCAGCCGGAACGCCCGAGCAGCCGTTTGCTAACGGCTGGTCGGGGAACCGGCAGGAACCCACCGAAAGCCGCTGCAAGTTGTTCCTGGAGCAGGTTTGCAACCGCTGCCACCAATCTTTGGACAAAATCACCAAGATTAACAAGCGGACCGGTAGGCTGCAAACTCTCGGGAGCTGCTCATCGGGAGTCTGCTGTGGCGGTGGGGTAAACCTGCCCGGTGATAGGATTTGCGTCTTCTGCATGCGGGACATCCGCGCCAGCACGGTGTGTCAATCCCTGCACAGGAAGGGGAACAGTGAGGATTCGTTGTTTTTTCTATATTTTTTTGGACAGACTCTGACTGTAGACGTGTAGACTTCTCTGCATGAGCAGGAAGAGGCTGTATGATGAATACGAGCATACGTGCATGTGGTGAACTACTACTGCTGTGATGCTGCATGTTACCGCAGCAGCTGCTGCTGTTTCTGCTGCTGCTGTACCGCAGCAGCTGCTGCTGTTGCTGCTGCTGTGTTGCTGAGCTCCAGTTGACTCATCATGGCGTGTTTTGCTGTGCTCCTCCAGGATTTCTTTGATGTGCTAACTGTAATGGATACCAGGTGTGAATTTCGCATCTCCATACTAAAAGGCCTACGTTGGACGTGTAGACTGGTCTGCTGTACGGGCAGGCTGTATTGTACCTTGGTACCAGGTGTATTATATGTATGAATACGATTACGAGCATGTAGTGAACTGCTGTAATGTTGGAATATGTACAATCTGCCTCACTCTGCTGCTGCGGCTGTTACTGCTGCTGCTCCAGCAGAGCTGCTTCAGCTCGCCATGGCCTGTGTTGCTGTGCTCCAGTTGACTCATCATGGTCTGTATTGATGTGCTCTTCCAGTACTTTTTTCTTGAGCTGACTCTAAAAGAAATGGATATCAATTTCGCATTTCTATACTAAAAATGTTAGACGTGTAGACTGGTCTGCTACGAATTACTGGTATCTATTAATAATCGTAGAATTAATAGTTTAGCCTGCTGTGTACTCACCCAATCAAGTTTTTTTGCGCGTGACGATAATTAGTAATAGTATCCTTAATAGTTTTTCACTTTGCGTCCTGCTCAATTTACGTCTGTGCAGAGTGGGCAAACGCCCATACCTGGGATTGCCTCAGGAACACGAAGGACAACAGCACTGCGTCTGCGGTGGCGGTTGTCGCATCCAAAGCGGGCGTAAGTTCGTGCCCTACTGCCTACGTTTTGCATGATTCCTTCATCTTTTTCCGGACTCAAATTATTCAACAACCATATATATATGCACGTATAATGTACCAATACCAGCTACCGGTATACTTTTCGTACATTTTTTTCGGACATATGAGGTTATGTTATATATCCCCTATCCCCTGGGCAAAAGCGTCTCCATTTTCAATGGAAACCCCTTATTAACGTGTACGCTATACAGCAGCACCAGGTGTACACATACCCTCTGGGAAATATTTCAAGATGTATAGGTACTGTCATGTACCATGGTAGTATAATAGTAAAACAATGTAGCGGTACCTGGTACTACGTTTCATAGCTACCTGGTACAGCAGTACTATGCATACCATGTACTTGGTACGTACAAACGAAGACAAGTCGGGGTTCTGGTCTCGATGTGTGGCTGTGCGAAGAGTCATCTCAGTGCGGAAGCAGAGCGGTGTGTATCTTGAGCAGGCTCTGTCGCATGCAGCTCTAAAAATATAATACTCCGGTAACATACAAAGCGTGCGTGCACCTGTCTGCGTTTTGACACCACAAGTGTTCACTGGGTTGAGTAGTGCTACCGCTGAAATGATGTACTGGTTTCTCCAAGCACGAGTCTCTCCCTCTGTGCAGCACTCTGTATCTTCTGTTGTGTCAGTTGCACACTGTGCGGACGTGAGTTTAAGCAACACTGCCTACTTTTTGCATGCTTCCGTCATCTTTTCCCGAATTTTCAACAAGGACATACCGTAATAATGCGAGTAAGCGCCCCCCCCTCGGACCGCTTTTTCAAGCTATGTGTGGCTGTGCGAAGAGTCACCTCAGTGCGGAAGCAGAGCGGTGTGTATCTTGAGCAGGCTCTGTCGCATGCAGCTCTAATGATATAATACTAACATACAGAACGTGTGTGCACCTGTCTGCGTTTGACACCACAAGTGTTCACTGGGTTGAGTAGTGCTACCGCTGAAATGATATACTATTTTCTCCGAGCACGAGTCTCCCCCTCTGTGCAGCACTCTGTATCTTCTGTTGTGTCAGTTGCACACTGTTGTGCGGACGCGAGTTTGAGCAATACTGCCTACTTGGCGGGTATTGTCCCGTTTCTCTTGTTCGGCCTTGTTCAGTTTGTTTGCAGCCGCGAAGATGCGGTCCTGGTTGGCGTGACCGGCAAGTGGTATGTAGTAGCTTTGCTGTTGACCAGGACGTCCTCTGGGATGATGGTGTTGTTGATCCGATCGACAACACCATCGTCCCAGAGGACGTCCTGGTCAACAACAAAGCTACTGCATACCACTTAAAGTGCGCCCTTAAGGGACGCAAGGTACACATCGCCACCGTTCACGCCAACCAGAACAGCATCTTCGCGGCTGTTGCTACGATTGCATCAGGACCGACAACACCATCGTCCCAGAGGACGTCCTGGTCAACAGCAAAGCTACTGCATACTACTTCAAGTGCGCCCTTAAGGGACGCAAGGTATACATCGCCGCCGTTCACTCCAACCAGGACCGCATCTTCGCGGCTGTGAACAAACTGAACAAAGCCGAACAAGAGAAACGGGACAATACCCGTCAGCCCGTCGACCTCAGCGTGCTCTTCGACTCCAACTCCGACTGATCATCTCCAGTAGTTGTTGTGGAACGACTACGTAGCTTCTTCTTGGTTTTCGGCGTGTGCTGGTAACTGTGCGGTTAGCTGCACCATTAGTTGAGTCTTTGCGTGTGCAAATACTTCCAACGTACCCTCTTTGGCGTGCGCCATAGAGACTTAGCTTCTGTCGCTCTTCACGCTATTGCACGAGCAGTCACGGCGTGTGCTGGTAACTTTGCGGTTAGCTTTGATTAGCTGCACCATTTGTTGACTCTTTGCGTGTGCAAGATTTTCAAACGTACTCTCTTTGGCGTGTGCCATAACGGATTAAGTTTCTGTCGCTGCACCTGCTCTTGCACGAGCAGTTACAGCGTTATTTCTGATTTCGGCGTGTGCTGGTAACTCTCCGAGAGTAGACCTGCGGTCGTTCGTTGACTCTTTGCGTGTGCAAAGATAACGTACCCTCTTTGGCGTGTGTCATAGTGAATTTGCTTCTGTCGCTGCCCCTGCTCTCTGAGAGTAGACCTGCGGCCGCTGTTCACGCTCTTACACGAGCAGGTTCAGCGATATTTCTGATTTGTTTTCGGCGTGTGCCGAAGACACTGCGTGAGAGTTAAATCTCTCATATTTTGATTGACTTCCTTCTTCAAATACCAAACAATTTCCTTGAATGACAAATGGGGCTCAACGTTTAGGCGTGGTTCCTTTCGGTGATTTGACGGTCTCTTGGCCGTCTAAATTTTTTTTTCGTCTACCGTGCTGCTTCAAGAGCGCAAGAAGCATTGTTTTTAAAGCGGAGCGTGGACATGGAAAGAAGAGACAACCAATTGTTGCTCTAATGGCGACTACGTTGTAGAACCTCTGCAAGACTTACCTGCTGGCATTGAACTCGTGTTTTGTGAAAGACAGTTCCTACGCAATCAGCGTAAATACAACGGCTTATTCAGCTTAACTATGCTAGGAGCTGCACCCACCGCTACGTGGACGCAACCCAGCTACCCTAGCATGTTACAGCTTCATGGCCGAGCCTACCACCGGGTACTGGATGCATTCCGTGGACAATACAACGAACACACGCCTGTTGTAAACAAGACTCGCATGTACATTTACGATGCAGAGATAATGCAGCAAGCTCGATCTATGAATGGTTTAGACATGGGCACGGTCGCCGCTTTGTCAGCTTCACTCACAACCCACAACTCATGGATAAGGCAGTACAAATCTATATTACTCGAACTGAACAGCAACGACGAGTCAGCAGATAACGTTGGCATCGGATTTGCGCAAGTCACTATGCAAACACACGGTTCGGTTATCGGCGACGCCCCACCTCCAACAAGTAAAGAAATTGCCGCGCTTATCTTCAAAGACGACCCCGAAATGCGTGCTCAACGATATGTGTACACTTTCCCGCGTACCGGACCAGACAGTCCATGCCGCCGCCCCCGGTTTGTTCCATTGTGGAGCCCTGCCTACGAATCACTTCAATACAGCTTACTTTTTTTCAACGGGGAATCCGGCTAGAGTCCTGGAAGCGCCAAAGAGATCCCGTTCAAAAAATCACAAACACTTTCAGTCACAAACAACAAACCAATCAAAATATTTTTTTACGCGCGGCAACGCCTCAGGTGCGAAAAAGTTTTCAAATTTTTGTCTGTCGTTAGCCAAGAGTGGGCATGTGACATATATTCCCGCCAAGAAGAAAACAAGCTATCCTTCGTTGGGTCGTCGCAGTGCCCAAGAAAGGATATCTACTTACAGTGCTCTTAACAACACCGTCAGCAGCGCACCTACAGGCAAACGCCTGCCGTTATCTTTCCACGTGTCTCCTGCTAGCAGGAAAAAAAGACAGCTAGATGCCATGAGTGTAGTCACCCGCAAAGGCAAACCATATCTAATGGTCACCATGACATGCAATGGCAACTGGCCTGACATACAAGATAACTTGTTTCCTAGTCAATGCGCCCTGGACCGCCCAGACCTCTGCAATAGAGTTTTTTTAATCAAATTGAAAGCTCTAATGCATGACCTTACCACAATCTTTTCGGCTAAGCGCAATATTTCCTAAGCGTCATTGAATTTCAGAAAAGAGGTCTCGTGCACGCTCACATTGTCATCAAATTCGAAGGATTGAGCGCCGAGGCTAGACGTGAAGCCGGCAACTGGATCTGGACTAACTTACCTGATGAAAACATCGCCGGCGGAGAGCTTCGCGAAAAAGTAATAAAATACATGATTCATCAGAAGTGTGGAGAATTCAATCCTAACGCAGCCTGCATGACAACTTGCAGCAAGACCAAGCGAAAGTTATGTTAAAACACTACCCACAGCCATTTGCTGACACACTAATCTACAAACACGGCTAGCGGAAGGGTCTGAATACAGGCGCGTTGATAACGGAGATAAAGCGACCATCAGGCAACGGAATGGTAACGGTGAGTGTGTAGAAACCGACGTCGATAATCGATACGTTGTGCCTTATGATCCATGGCTGTTGATGAAATACGACTGCCACATCTGCGCTGACTTAGTCACAGCAAAAGCCGTTGTCGCCTATCTATACTAATATTGTTTCAAAGGGAAGGACATGGCCAACGCTAAGGTCCTTTTCGAGGGCAATGAAATCGAAGCGTACAGAAGCATCCGTTACATATATATTCCGAGGCAATGTGGAGGATACTTGGTTACGACATGCAACAACGCAGTCCAAATGTTATCTTGCCATTTGTCCACCTCGAGAATGAGCAAACCGTTGTACATGACGAAGCGGACGACGAGCAGCAACGTAGAGCTAAAGCCAGCAAGTCCAGTTCCGACCTAATGAAGTACTTCAACAGACCTTCAACAGACTTTCCGGTCCACCTTTCGACAAACTAACCTTCCTCGATTACTTCGAGCAATTCAGAGTCCAAGCTAAAAAACGAATTTACAAAAGAAGTGCTAATGACGCACACGACACCGATAGCGAGGACTCCGGCAGCGACAGTGACAGCCTCAACCACAACCCACCTTCCAATCCGCACCGCACAGATGTGTATGGAAACTGCGTGTACGCCCGACTGTCTGAATGTGTCTGCAGCGTTAATTTCCTAAAACCTGACGGTGGGGATATCTGGTACCTACGCTTGTTTTTGCACCATGTTGCAGCTTCCAGTTGGAATGACATACAAACAGTGCAGGGTACACTCTATGAAAATCACGAACAGGCCGCGCGCCAACTAGGACTTGTCCAAGATTCCGAAGAATACCTCCTTGCTTTCGAAGAAGCAATAACATTTTCCACCCCACGAGAACTAAGACAGCTCCTAGTCACATTAATCATTGCCGGTGCACCCTCTAGAACGCTTATGGACACACACTCTAATGACATGACTTCAGACTACTCAATGCAAATGTCAAACTCTTCCGCTACGGATCAAGCCTTGCCCCACATAGACCTCATGCTTAGCAAGCACGGAAAGTCAACTGCGTCAGTCGGTCTCGCACCCATTATACATTTGGACACTGAAAACGATAGGCTTATCGGCGCCTTCGACCCTGAAGACATGCGTCAAGAAGCGGATGACCTCGTTCCTAAACTCAACAACGAACAAAAAACAATGTTTGACGAAGTATCAAATTCCGTGCGAACGAACAATGGCGGAATTTTCATGATGGACGCCCCGCCGGTTCAGGAAAAACCTTCACAATGTGTGCGCTAGCAGCTGACATCAGAGCCAAAGGCAAACTGGTGCTTTGCACTGCATCTACTGGCATTGCCGCACTACTATTGCCAGTAGGTCTCACTGCACTCTCCACCTTCAAAATCCCTTTCGGTGACAAACTCGTGGAAGGTGCCTTCTGCAACGTCAAAGCTGAAACAGAACGCGCCGAAGTCCTCAGAAGGGCCAGCCTCATTATTTTGGACGAGATCCCCATGGCCAACAAGCTTGCCCCGGAAGCTTTAGACCTTACCCTCAGAGACCTGCGCAAATGCAATAGACCATTTGGTGGAGCAACCATTTTAATGAACGGGGATTGGAGGCAAGTCGGACCAGTCGTCCCACCTCACTTTATCCATGCGAGACCGCCTCGATGAACCTTACTCCAAAACAGTACGTGCCATAGGAGAAGGAAGAATTTCACCCATCACACTCCCCGATAAATCCGAACTCATTCCCCTCCAGCACACCACTACCACCGGTGACAGAGACTCCCAACCATCCACAAACACAGTCCAAGGAGTTCTAGACTTCCAACACCTTATCGATTTCGTCTACCCTGACCTGCTCACCGATGACCTCACCCTCTTCGCTAACCGTGGCATACTCGCACCTACAAATGTTGACGAGATTAACAACCACATCCTCAACCTCTTACCGAACTACCCGCTCTCTACTAAGTTCAAATTCAATGCTAAATTCCAATCCGAACGACATAGCGGATTTTACATCACCTGAATTCCTATAACCTGTAGACGTTCCTGGAGTCCCTCCACACAACCTGCGCCTCAAAGTTGGCTCCGTCGTCATGTTCATCCGCGACTTCAACTTCGACGCCGGCATCGTTAACGGTAAAAAAGGCGTTGTGCGAGTTGTGTCCCCACGTATTGTTGACGTTGAAGTTATCGCTCCCGGTGCCCCCCTCATTAAAATACCACGAATCCTTTCGTTAAAGTGGGGTCCAAAGGCATCACATTCCATCGCAAACAATTTCCGTTGCGCGTTTGCTACGCAGTTTCCATGAACAGAAGCCAAGGTCAGACTTTAGCTAAGGTCGGTCTCGACCTCCGAGATGACTTCTTCTGCCATGGTCAGCTATACGTTGCTTTAAGCCGAACTACGTGCAGTGCCAACATCATGTGTCTAGTGCGCCCTGAACATCTTATAAACGGCGTACCTCACGGCGCAAATTGCGTCTTCGAACCCTTCATAACTGCAGCCACAGGACACGGCCTACCCAAATTCAACCCGCTCTTCTATCAACCACCACTCCTTCCATACACTGCGAACTCAACGCGGCTTCCGGCAGCTTCAAGGCGTAATAACTGCCGAAACGGCCGGAACATCATCGACGAAGTTGGCGACGGCGCCTGTCTCTTGAGAACTATAGCACGACGGGTATTTGGGAACCCTGAGCTTTATCCCCAAGTTCGAAATATAATCGTGTCACAAATTGCACAACACCCTCATCAATATATGATGCACATATCCAACGGTTTCGGGAACGAACTAATGCACACCCTTGGAACCGCCCGGCGCGCATACCACAGCCTGCAAGACTACCTCCAAATAGTGTCGCACCCTAATGCTTACGCCGGCTACATCGAAGTCGCAGCTGCGATTTTTTTATACAACATCACCATCCACATCACATTATCTGGGTCGTCACTACCTCTATTTCCGATAAACACAAACCATTTACATACTTTGTATTAGCCAAACTCCATGCACTATTCTACTCTCCTCCCACCAAACAATATTGGGTGAAAATCACCAGCCTTGCGTCACCCCGCGTCCTAAGGGGAACCTTGTATTTATATACGATTTAGTATGGGATTTTATATTTTTGTGTTTCAAAGCGTTGAAAGTACCTATCTTTGGCACTTCACTGCTTGTCCCCAATTTGATGGATTCCAATGCCGTTTGATTTCCTTGGTGTTAATATTAATAGTCCATAACCCAAAGCATGTATTCCCTAATCACGTTTTCAACTCACATAGACAGCTCTGACCAATCACGCCTTCAACTCACACAGACAGCTCTGACCAGAGGGAACAGGATAGTACAAAAGTAACTTTTTCGGCAATTTCTCAACCAAGTTGAAGTCTTATCGGAAGATATTTAGGACTTCCCATCACTTCACCCATACGATGGTGGCGACCAAGTTTCAGCAGCTAACTCCATCCTAAGCCCAAGTTGTGGTCATACCAAGTTTGGTGTGTGTACACTGTTTAATCAAGATATTTTAGGAATATGTAGATTCCGGGTGACTTTCATTTTTTTTTTTTCCCCTGGTCGTTCCGAATAATTGGGACATGATTTTGCGGAGGAATAAACTTTTATTGACACCCCTAACAGTAGTAGAGAGACACATAGTAGTAGCGTACAACATGGTTTTCATATTCATGGTAGCCTACGGGCAACAGTTAGGGGTGTCAATGAAGGGTTATTCCACCGCTATATCATGTCCCAATTTTTCGGAACGACCAGGAAAAACAAAGAAAATATCGTTGTCACCCGGAAACTGCTTTTTCCTAAAATATATTGGTTAAACACTGAACACGTGCAAAACTTCGTATGATGATTGCTTGGGCGTACGGTGGAGTTCGCTACTGATACTTGGTAGTCACGATCGTATGGATCAGGTGGTTTGAACAAATATACATTTTACCATGAAACTTCAAATAGAGCGAGAAATTCCGAAAATGTGCTGTTTTGTTTGCCTTGTCTCCCCTGGTCAGAGTTGTCTCAGTTAGTGCAAGATTGTGAAAGTTGGCTCACGCCTTTGGGTTATGGACTATCTATCAAATCAAACCGCACTGGAATCGGAACCATTGCCCATGAGAAAACATCGAACAAAAATGATCACTTTGAAGCTGAAAAATATAAACCCCTGACTAATGTACTAGTAATAAATATTCTGGCTTCCAGGTCCGCCCGTTTTTTTTTTTTAACACACGTGGGTGGTACGTACGATTGTATTTTTAGAACGTGGGGATTAGGGGGGTCACAGCCACGCGCGAGACATTGGTTTGAGCAGCGCCTCACAGCTTCTGCTGCAGCCGAGAGAGCAACGTGGTCTGGATCGTCGCCCGGCATGGGCTTGTGCAGCTAATAGTCGCCAGGCATGGGTTGCTGCAGCTCGGGATGTAGCTGCGGGTCTTGCAATTTTCACTTCAAAAAAATTGCAACCCGAACGCCATTCGAACTTGATCATTGAAACCCATACTGCATACCAGTATGTCCGTAAATATAAGGACCGTGCGTGTATTAATATGAATAACAAACGAATCAAATATTTCCGAACAGTCGTTGCTCGAAACGGGCACAAGGTATACAACGTACAAGCATCACCAGCACGGGGCAGAGGAAGCTCGAGCCTCGGCCCGAGAGCATCGAAAGCAAAGAAAGTGACTCACTTTGAGCTTTCGAGTCATTGTTCAATGATGACAGGGATATTTCACTTCTTCTGATTAGTTGATTAGGTAACGATCAACTTTTCATTCCTCACTTCCTCTTTTTTTGGGGACATTTTTATTGCCGTTAACGGCTATAATATGTCTTCATTGGCACCCCTAACTGTATAGCAATTGCCCACACAATGGCTTACCCCTTTTACTTTTGAAAAGGTGATCCCACACTAGTTTCAATCATTTTATCCCCCAAAAAGTGGGTGCAGTTCTAAACCGTAACAAAAAACAAACTCGCTTCTTCAGGGCAAAGCCCCTTACCATGGGACTCTGCCTTTAAGGCGGAATACGGTCGAAACGTATGCCTATGTATACTGTACAACCTCGGCGAAGTGGTCGTGAGCCCGTGTGAAGCGTCGGTAGAAATCATTTATATGTTTCTCTCTGTTGCAGTGCATGCTGAACGCGCAATACAATTAGTTTCACTAATAAGGGTTTCGTACTTTTTTAGAACGAACGGCAAGAAATTGGTCGCACACACAAATGTTACGCCTGGTCACTAGGGTTGAATTCCTGTCTCTCACCTTGGATCCAATCCGAATTCGTTGTAGGTCTAGCGGTCCTCACTTGGTACTCTGATCCTCGTTATTCGTATCATGCACTCGTATATCGGGAGGTTAGAATGTCCAGTTCTCGGAACGTGGCAATTCCAAGGTCCACGCAAGTGCAAAGCGAGTGTTCGAGTGGCGCGATACGATGGGATGCAATAGGGGTGTGATGCGGGTGATAATATACGTACAGCATGCGCGTCGTGAACATGTCGGGGGGGAACACACCGACGAATCCTATATCGATTGATCCTGTATATACCTTTTCTCTGGTTTTTCTTCCTGTCTTCCTTTATTTTGTACTTATTTTTTCTCCTCGGATTTGTACATTATTTGGTTTCCTTGGTGGCATGCGGTGTAGTCGGTTTCAGTTGCGAGTC
>JAYJMJ010000103.1:177957-190039 GCA_036873875.1 Laminaria ephemera
AGGGGAGGGGAGGTGGAAGGCGGGGGGGGCGTACTCAGTATTATGGATGGCCATAGTCTAAAGACTATAGACCCTCGCATCCCTGCAAATGCCGAGACGGAGCATGTCGGGTTTTCACCGAACAGGCAAACAGTGCTTGCGGGAGGGAGAGTAGTATTATTATTAAAGTAGTAGCAGTAGGAGTAGTAGTGGTAGTAGTAATAGTAGTGGTAGGAGTAGGAGCATATTAGTAGCAACGGCAGCAGTAGCAGCAGTAGCAGAAGGACAATAGCGGTAGAATCATAGCAGCAGCAGCAGCAGCAGCAGTAGCTGCAGTAGCATTTGCAACAGTGGTGCAGCAGTAGCAGCAGCAGTGGCAGCAGCAGCAGTAGCAATCTTAGCAGAAACAGCAGTAGCAGTCGTAGCAGTAGCAGTACGTCGTTACTGCACGCTTTCTGACGCACCCTCGAACGCTGCTGGTGTCCTCTCCCCTCCCGCGTTGTTGTCTCCTGTCTGTCAGGCGACGCTCTTACACCCGTTTGACATTTTGGCCACAAGAATGATCACGGAGTCAAGGCCAGAGGTGAGCAGAGGCAGTCAGCCAACAATCCGACAAAGGGAGTTCGATTTCCCTCGGGTTAGTTAGTTTTTCTGTTGACTTGCCTTTTTTCTTCCACTCCAGAATTATTGGAGGTTGTCTTTGTGACTACGGGCTATAAATTGATTATGGGGACGAGAAACTTGCTTTGGTTTTGCATCTGTTAATGTTTTATACGTATTTATGTCTATATTCGTTGAGTCGTATAGTATAGCTAAGGAGCCGCTTGTCCCTCGTATTTTATTGGTGCTTCGTTTACGTATCGTACAGTCTGTTTTCTTGTGCAGCTCCGTGCTCGCGAGCTTCTTTGGGGGGGGGGGGGGAGGGCGGCATTCGTTTGGCCCCGGGATATAACTACGAACAGCCGCCGTTGCAGGAGCGTTTATATAACAAATGTACATACACTTCACGTGTGAGATCGAGGATCTCGTCGAAACTCATATTTGCAAGTTTTCGCACATGGGACAGATCATGATCTAGATCATCTAGATCTTATATCTGTCGACATGGTATGTTGCGCAGGATCTGTGTAGTACAGATATTCATAGATCCAACCCAGGAAACATGTGCTAGATCATTTAGACCATTCGATTCCCACTGGGCAACATGATCTATAGGCCATGCAGATCATGTAGACCAGGGATCTGTCTTCACTGGAAGACACAGATCACAAATAGGGTTCTGATATGTCTGGTGTAAACAAGTTTTATATCCTTCTCGGCAACCATTGCGCCAGATGTTGTTGGATATCGTTCCGAAATCTTTTTCGGTACATCGAATACCCAGGGTTTTTCCCGTGTCATGACCCCACCCGCGGGTCGGGTTAGGAGGTTTATCAATGTCTCGCGGGTCGAGCAGGTCAGGTCAGGAGGTAGCTCGGACTCTCACGAGTCAGACCGAGTCGGGCCAGGAGGTTTTTAAATCTCACAGGTCGGCTCGGGTTACCCTGGCCTGACCCGACCCGCGAGAGGTGACCTGACCCGTGAAAAGCCCCGGAAATATGAAATATCGACATTTCGATATATCGAACTATCGAACTTTCGATATTTTGATATGCCGAACTTTCGATATTCAGTATTGAAATGTCGAACTTTCGATAAAGCGTACCAGGTGTAAGATTGAGCATGGTGTGTGCCCTCCATCCCCTGACGTTCGCGTGTTTTTTCCGCTGATACTGAAAGACAACTTCGATGTATAGAATATCGAAATTGGCATCGTTTTTTTTTGTCTTTCAATATCGTTTTATGTTGAACTCGATTATCGCTCGATATCGAACGCTATTACTAGTACAATGTTTTTGTCCTTTCTTTCGTTCGGGCCTTTCGCGTGTGTCTTTTCGTTAACCCTGTCCGTTCGTCTTGTTGTCCTCTCGTCTTCTTGGCTTTTTGTCATTTTGTCTGTTTGGCTTCAGGTCCTCTTTTCTTTCGTTAATTTCGTCTCTTCGCCGTATCCTTTTGGTTGTTGGTAGTCAGAAATCACCGTTTTTAACCATTTTTTGTTTGTGTCTTTTTTGTTTTGTTTTCGTCTTTGTCTCGCTTGACTGCAGTATTCGACGGTAGCATCATCTGTTCGACACGTGCTCAAGCACAGGGGCGTCACGGGGTTGTTCCTCGGCGTGAGGTCGTCCATTTTCAACGTGCTCCTTCCTTTCGGTGAGGCCATCAGCACAACCATTACATCAGCTACCAGTATGACTTGCACCAGTGCTAGTACCAGTAACGTATCATGCCACCAGTACCAGTACCAGTAGTATACCACCAGTGTTATTACCAGTACCAGTATCATGCCATCGGTACCAGTACCAGTATTATACCGCCAGTACCAGTATTATGCTCATGTGCAGGGGCGTCAAGGGGCTGTTCCTTGTCGCGAGGTCGTCCATTTTCAACTTTCTCCTTCCTTTCGGTGAGGCCGTCAACACAATCACTACCACCAGTACCAGTATCAATCCACCAGTATTAATACCAGTACCAGTACCATCATCAGTATCATTTCACCATTATTAGTGAGGTCGTCCATCTTCCTTTCGGTGAGGCTGTTAACACAACCATTTCAACACATACACCTGTACCAGTATTTTGCCACCAGCATTAATACCAGTACCAGTACCAGTATCATGCCACCAGTACCAGTACCAGTATCATGCTCGAGCACAGCGGCGTCACGGGGGCTGTACCTCGGCGTTCGGTCGTCGATCTTCAATGTGCCACGTCCTTTCGGCGATGTCGTCAACACAACCACTACGATATTACTACCAGTATCAGTATCCGGCCACCAGCATTGGTACCAGTACCAGTACCATGCCACCAGTACCAGTACCAATATCATAGCACCAGTACCAGTATCATGCCACGATTAATAGTAGCATAGCAAGTAGCATCCACCAGTGCCAGTATCAGTACCATTTTCATACCACGAGTACCAGTAACATGCCACTACTGTAGTACCGGTACCAGTATTATGCCGCCAGTACCAGTACCGCTACTACCAGTACCAGGACACTGCTTTATATTGGTATTATATTTGCTGCATATTACTCTATGGTTGTATACTGCTGTACCCGCTGTTGTGCTCTCAATAATGCTGTACTGAAGCATATACGGTACGAGTGCGTAAATCATGTAGAGTACCAGGTAGTCAGTACCACTACGTACCGGTTATATGCGCCTACAACCCTACTGGTGGCAGGATACTGGTACTGGTGCTGGTGGCAGGATACTGGTACTGGTACTGGTGGCATGATACAGGTACTGTTGGTATGATACGGGTGCTGGTGCTGGTCGCATGCCACCAGTACTAGTACTGGTACTAGTGGCATGATACAGGTACTGTTAGTATGATTCGGGTGCTGATGCTGGTCGCATGCCACCAGTGCTAGTACCAATACTAGCACCAGTATCATGCCACCAGTACCAGTACCAGTATCTTACCAACAGTAGCAGTATCGTGTTATTTGTACCAGTACCCGTATCCTGCCATCAGTACTAGTACCATTATCATACCACCAGTACCAGTATCATGCGACGATGCCAGTACCAGTACCATTGTCTTGCCAACAGTACCAGTACCACTATCATACCACCAGTACCAGTATCATGCCACTTGTGCTAGTACCAGTATCTTGACACACGTAGCAGTACCGCCAGAGGCAGTACCAAGACAAAGCTCCATACCGGTAATATGTACCTGGTACCTGGTAATCTACGTACCAGGTACTACTTTGTATACGAAGTATACTGTTGTACTCTGCTGTGCCTGCTATTGTGTTCTTAATAACAATGTACTGGAGCATAACGTTACGAGTACATAGTCACGTACAGCAGTCAGTACCAGCACGTACCGTTTATACGCGCCCCACGACCTTACACCATTCGGGTATGATGGAAAAATCAATCGGCTTTCGAACATAATTGCTCGTGTGTCACCACACCCCTTGTTTTATCTCGAGCGGAGAAAACACACGGCTTGCAAATAGAGCCACGCGTATGCCATCATACCCCTTGGTATCACAGCAGGAAAAACTCACGGTTTTCAAACGTACTCACTCGTTTGTTATCATACCCCTTGTTATCATAACGGAGACTTTCATACAAAGTCACTCGTTTTTTGTTGCCATACCCCCTATGATCACAATGGAAAAACCAAACGGCTTTCAAACAAAGCCACTCGTTTGTTTGCACACCCCTTGTTGTCACAACAGAAAAAAGCGCACGGCATTCAAACAAAATAACGCGATTGTTATCATACCCCTTTAGCTGTCACAGCAGAAAAGCACACGACTTTTCAAACAAAGTCACTCGCATGGTATCACACCCCTTGTTATCGCAATGGAAACACTAAACGGCTTTCAAACAAAGTCACACACACCCTTGTTGCCACACCGCCTGCTACCTCGCTGGGGTGTGTCAACGTGTCAATCCCTTTACAAGCTTTGCTCTACAAAAACAATCCAGCCTTAATTCCAAGCAGCTAGCCCCCCAATCGCAGGTGCAGTTCTAACAGGGTCAACCCTTAGCCCTAATAGCGTAACACCCATAACCCACACTGGACGAAAATGTGAGGACCGTTGTTTATTCATATTCATGCCCCAAAGGCCACTATATTTCCGTTAAAATTGTTCGGAAGAGACCTGCGTGGGCTCATTGGCCTTTTTCGCTTAGTTCAGGTCCGCCTCGTTTTTGATTGAGTAAGGAATGCGACCACGGATTCTGTATCTCTCTTTTAATAGGAATCATTGTATCAGTACGGACCGGGGGTGTGCTGGGTTTCGTTGGGTAGAAATATAAACACTCTTAGCAGTTTCATGTGAAGACAATAACAGCAGAACAAAAATGAAAACGAAAATGGCAACATTAACTATCAACAGCAACAATAAACAAAAATATCAACCACAACAATAAACAACAGCAAACAACAAACAACAACAAACGGCAATCACAACCACAACAATATACAACAACAAAAATAACAACCACAACAGTAAACCACAACAAAAACAACAACAACAACGACAACGACAACAACAACGATCACCCAAGCCACCGACACCACCAGCAACAACAATAGGGCGTTCGCGATTACCAAATTCTGTTGGGTTGGGAAAAAAAAGTGAACCCGTAAAACATCAAAACCTGATTGGGTGTTGCTCAATCTTTCGTGAAGTTTGTTGGGTTGGAGTTATCCCGACCGTCGTACTTTGTAGACCTTCCTATTAATAGTGTTGTGGGTACAAGGGGGCATTTTGGCCGTTTTTAGCTATTTTTTCGTGGGTTGGGTTGGGCTGGTCTTAGGTTGTGACGTTCGTCGGTTTGAACACTACCATTATATGTTTTCCTATCCAACCAAATTTGGTATCCCGCAAACGCCCTAATACCAACAACTACAAGGACCAAACCATCCACCAACAACAACGATCGCCGATTCCCTGGGATGTTTGTCCTGGACGTATTTCTCCAAAATGAGGGGGGCACACACAACGACTATGGTGGTTTGGAAAACCATACACACGCAAGATAACACACCCCCTGGCATAGCTTTTTCCAGTCCGATTCTGTCCAAAATATGGGGAGGACACACATCAAATATGGTGGCTTTAAAAATATATACACGCAAGATAGCACACCCCCTTGGAGGGCACCTTACCACTTATCAGGGTAGTCGAGAAATGGTTGGCATACGCTTTGAATCACATCGAACCCTAACCCTAACCCAATGAAACCCCATGAAGTAATGTAGGGACACTCCTTCACGCGCAATACGATAGGGGATAGCACGTTTTAGCTAAAAATGTTTTTTATGAATGGCACGGCTCCTTATATCCCAAAATTCGTCGGAATGCCATTCTTGTTTTGCAATATGATTCTTGTGTACACCTAGGCCGTGGGATTGTTCATCGAGTTGCACTCTCACTATAATATCTAAAAAATCAGTTTTGGGGTAGGGTGTAGAGCTCCTCTTGTGAGGAATCTCAGAAACACGTTGACGCACCTCTGCCGTAGGGTGAGTCTCTTCGTCTCGTACACAGTGTGCTTCAACCTTTTTTCCCAAGTAAGCGGTAAGCAATATACTGTCCCCTTGATACCGCGCAGGCAACTGGTACCTGCTAGGGGTGCCCTTCCTTATAAAGACTCGCCGGATGCTGGACGGGATGGACACCGGTAAGAGTCGTGCTACGGCAGGACTTGCACTTTTGAGTCTTTCACTAGCTGGGCTCCTCGACCGAGGACCTATCCAAAATCTGTGGATCCGATGTGCATTTTCGTTTGATACCCAGTCCTCGTCTATCGCTCGGACTTAGGTAACATTTTTTCTCAAAGTCGATTGTTGGGTAAAAGGTATAGAGCGCCCCTCGAGCGAGGATCATCGTACATTTTTACCTAGAGCACGCGTCATCAGACAGCTCGCTCGCCCGGCTTCTCGCTTGTCTATAGTTTTTTTTTTTTTTTTTAAATCTCACATTTACTTTCCATCTTCTGGACAAAGCCGTGGTCACAGGTGTCGTCCCTTGCCCCCCGGTACGTGCCTTCATTTTCATCGCGCAGAGGGTTCGGCAATCCCAACACTCGTCAACCTTCATCGAAGTGTATGTTTTCATGCTACGTTCAGATTCGTTTGGATACCTAGCCCACGGACTTAGCGTACATGTTTTGTCAAAGTCTCAAAAAGTCGTTTGTTGGGTGGGGCATAAAGCCCCTGAAGTGAGGAGCCTCAGAAAAAATGGAGATGCGACCCCTGCCATAGTGCGCGTCGTAAGATATCCGGATCGCTCGGGTTCCCGCTTGTCCTTCACAACGTCTCTCCTCCCTCCACAGTTTGGTTTTCACGAAGTAACTGTGTCTGTGCTGCCTTATTTGCTCGTACCCTTTTAAATTCAGCTCTATGCAGAATATGCACAGTACATTGCTTTAATTCTGAGAGATTTGTCTCTGAAACGGGGGTGCAGTCTTAACGGGATTAAAGATTAAACCGGTACCAGGTGTATATTTGTGACTCCCCTTCCTTTTTTTTTGAGTTTTTCTCTGGTCAGTGTTTCGGGGTGGCATGGGTGGCAGCTTGGGACCGCCCGCAATAAAAGCACCAACAGATCCCTGGTGGGGATAAAAAACATATATATGAATCGTTAACCTATAGGCCATTTTCGACACCAGACAGAATTTAGTTGTGTCTATATTTGTGACTCCCCTTCCTGTTGTATTCGGCATCTTTTTTGCTGTGTCAGTGTTTCGGGCTGGCATGGGTGGCAGTTTGGACATGGTGAGGGCCATCTTGAAGGAGGAAGGCATGGTGGGGCTGTTCGCAGGTATGTTGTTGTTGTCGTTGTTGTCGTTATCGTCGTTGTCGTTGTCGTTGTCGGTGTCGGTGTCAGTGTCGGTGTCTGTCTGTGTCGGTGTCGTTGTTGTTTTTGTTCTCGCATTGACTCATTCCTATAATCTAGTCCGTGGTCACAGGACAGACTTATATAACTCTGGAAACCAAGAACATCTCAGGAAAAAGTTGAACAAAATATTACACACAACTAAACTAAATCGTATGCCTCAGAGGAGAATTAAAAGTGTGACCAGAAATTAGCGTACGTACGTCATGCGGTCGATGAGGGTGTCGAAGTTCGTTTTGAGGTATGGTGTTGGGTGGTAGTGGTGGTGGTACTGGTAGTGGTGGTCGTGGTGGTGGTGTAATAGTGGTGGTGGTCGTGGTGGTGGTGTTGCTTGTGGTGTGGTGTGGTGGTGGTGGTGTTGTTGTTGTTAATGTGTGGTGGTGGTTGTGGTGGCTATTCAATGCACCGCAAGGTTAATTTATCCGAATCTGGCCTGACCAATTCCGTGCATATTCAATGCACCGCACGGTCGATTTCTTCCGAATCTTGTCTGCCCTCCATGGAATCGCGCAACGCTATGGGGGATTGGACTCGCGTTTCTCAGCATCTGAATCGTGCGATAACCACTCATTTCCTGCGCTGTGCACCCAAAACGTCTCGAGGCCATTTTAGCCTGTTTCAATACATCGCAAGGCTGATTTATCCGAATATTTATTGACGTAATCCGTGCCTATTAAATGCACCGCACGACAATTTTCTCCGAATCGTATTTGCCCTCCAGGGTACCGCGTAACGCTATGGGGGATCGGACCCGCCTCCTCGCCGCCCCCCCCCCCCTCCTTCCCATGTATTGTTTTTGCCGTACTTCTCCACCTCCCTCCCTTGTGTAGCTCAGATCCGGGGTCACGTAGCGAGCACTCCCCCCCATCCCCACTCTGAATGGTGCGATACCCCCCTCATTTCCTGAACTGTAAACCGAAAACGTATATCGAGTCCGTTTTAGCCATCGTGATCAATCCGTCCCTCTTCAATACACCGCACGGCCAATTTCTCCGGGATTTATTTTCCCTCCAGGGTACGGCGTAACTCTTTGGGGGATTGGGCGTCGTCTCCCTCTGAGTTGTGCGATGCCCCCCTCATTGTCTTAAAACTGTACGCCGAAAACGTGTATCGAGGCCGTTTTAACCCTCCTGATTAATCCGTGCCTCTTCGATGCACCGCACGGTCGTTTGTTCCGAATGTTATTTGCCCTCCAGGGTACCGCGCAACGCTATGGGGGATTGGACCCGCCTTCCTCACCCTCTGCGGGGCCCGGCTCGTGGTCTACATGGTCATGGGCTCTTCCACCAGAACGTACGTGATCGTTGCAAATGGGCATATATACACCCGTGGTCCCGCGTTAGTGAGGTACCTTTAGTGTGAGGGGGCAGTTTAGTGCGGTGAAAATGGCTTGTCACGACCTGGTCCTCCACCCGAACGTACGTGTTGTTGGTTTGGTTTTGTCGTTATCCTTTTGGTACTGGTGGCCCCTATCGGCCAGTGGATAAGCAAGGTAGTAACCGACCGGTCGATCCCCAACCCTTGTTGTTCTTCATACTGTTTCTGTTGCCGTTTTCGTTGCCGTTATTTTTTGCCGTTTTTGTTGCCTTTTTTTGTTTGTGTGTCGGTGTGATGCAGCACTATCCACAGAAGAAGGCGGAACGCCCACCTGCGCCATCTCATCTTGAAGTCGCAGCGGGAGCAGCAGCTTCGAAGGGCAAGGAAGGCCAACCTTAACGGTGACAGCCGTGGCAACGCCGAATGCGCAGGGGAAGGCGAAGGTGGTGGTGGTGGTGACGGTGGCGGTGATGGTGATAACCCGTTCATCCACCATCAACGTTGAAGTTCAAACGCATGGCCACTGACAGAGAAGAGAGGGGGGAAGAGGGGGCATCGCTTATTGTGCTGTGTTTGTGGTGGGGTGGTAGTGGTGGTGGTCATGGTAGCGTGGTTGTGGTAGTGGTTGTCATGGTGATGGTAGTGGTGGTTGTGATGGTGCTGGTGGTTGTGATAGTGGTGGTGGTGATAGTGGTGACGGTTGTGGTGGTGGTGGTGGTGATAACCCGTTCATCCACTCCACCAACGTTGCCGTTCAGAAGCAGGGTGTTTACTACAACGTTATGTGAGAGATTGATAGAGAAGTAGGTGGCGATGATGGTGGTGGTTGTGACAATAAGTGGGGGAGGGGGTGGTTGCTTATTGCGCTGTTGTGAGGCAGTGGTGGTGGTGGTGGGGTGGTAGAGGTGGTGAGGGGGGGAAGGGGGGGTAGTAGTAGTGGTGGTGGCGGGAGTGTGGTAGTGATGTTGATGG
This sequence comes from Laminaria ephemera, assembly GCA_036873875.1. Classification (NCBI taxonomy): domain Eukaryota; class Phaeophyceae; order Laminariales; family Laminariaceae; genus Laminaria; species Laminaria ephemera. The sequence goes on from JAYJMJ010000103.1 coordinate 187,698, forward strand.
TGGTGGTGGTGGTGCTGTCGTTGTCGTTTTCGCTCTCGTTATCGTTGCCGTTTTTGCTATCGTGATCTTCTCTTTATCGGTATGTCTGTCATTATCGTCATCGTTGTCGTTACTGTGATCGTTATCGTTCTCGCTACCGTTATCGTAGTCGTCCTTAGCTGTCGTTCTCCTTATCCTTACCGTTATCGTTTTCGTGCATCGCTATCATCACTTGTATCCTTATAAGTATCGCTATCGTGTATCGTTATCATCACTTTCATCATCATGGCTATCGTTATCGTTATCGTTATCGTTAACGTTATCCTCATCCTTACCGATATCGTTGTCGTTGTCCTTATCGTTATCTTATTGTTATCGCCATCGAACCCACTCAAGGCAAGATGGAAAGTGGCACATCCGAAACCTCCGGCAGTTCTTGGAGGCCACTCGAGGGAGAGAAGCGGTCGCCAATCTTGTTGCCAGCATCGACAGCATTATCATACATTCGCTCAAGGTAACCGCTCCAACCAAAATAGGGGTAGCACGTGTTGGCCAAAACATTTCTGACTGATTTGTTTTTCCCTCTTTAGCTCATGTTTCCTTCACTTCTTCAGGTTTTATCATTGTTTTTGGTTTCCCTTGTTTTTTTATACCGATGAGCGACCTAAGGGTAACTCACGGGCAACCCATGGGCAACCCATGGGCAACCCACTGGCAGCCCAAACGTTATTTATGGGCAACCCATGGGCAACCCGTGGGCGACCCATGGGCAACCTGCGAGCGGTTTCCATGCGCATCTCATGGGATTTCACGACGGGCAACCCATGGGCATGCACGGGCAACCAATGAGTGACCCATAAGTTATCACCACCGTGTCAGAAGCAACCCCATGTGCAACCCATGGGCAACCCGTGGGCAACCCGTGGGGAACCCGTGGACAACCCATGGGCAACCCATGGGCAACCCATGGGCAACCCATGGGCAACCCGTGGGCAACCCATGAGAAATCCATGACACACGGCCAACCCGTGGGGTACCCATGGGCAAGTCATGGGGCTACCACCAGTAATTCATGGGCACCCATGGGCTATCACGGGTAACCCATGGGCAACCCATGGGATTAAAACCCATGGGACTTCTTCACGGGTAACTCATGGGCAACTCATGGGATTTCTTCACGGGCAACCCACGGGTAACCCATGGGTGGCCCATGGGCGGCTCATGGTGTGGTATGGGCAACCCATGGGCAACCAATGGGCAACCCATGGGCAACCTAAGCGTAAATCACGGGCAACCCATTGGCAGCCAATGGGCAACCCGTGGGCAACCCGTGGGCAATCCATGGGCAACCCATGGGCAACCCGTGGGCGACCCATGGGCAACCTTTGAGCGGTTTCCATGTGCACCTCATGGGGTATCACGATGGACAACCCACGTTCATCCACGGGCAGCTCATGGGTAGCCCATGGGCTATCACCACTACGTGATGGGCAGATCATAGGCAATCCACGGGAAATTCACGCGCAACCCATGGACAACCCATGGGAAACCCGTGGGCAACCCGTGGGCAACCCGTGGGCAACCCGTGGGCAACCCGTGGGCAAATCAAGGGCAACTTGTGGGCAAATCAAGGGCAACCCATGGAACTCACGGGCAACCCATGGGCGACCCATGGGCTATCACAAATATGTATGGGCAACCCATGGGCAACCCATGGGCGACGTAAGGGTGACCCACGAGCAACCGATGGGCAGCCCACGGGCAGCCCATAGGATACCCTATGCTCGCCCGTCGGTTCTCGGTGGGTTGCCCATGGGTTGCCCATGAGGTATTTGTCATAACCCATGGGTCGCCCATGCGTTGCGCGTGAGTTCCGTGGGTTGGCCGTGGGTTGCCCACGAGTTGCCCACGGGTTGCTCATAGGTCGACCGTGGGTTGCCTATGGGTTGCCCATGGGTTCCCCGTGGGTTGCCCGTGGGCTGCCCATGGGTTGCCCGTGGGTTGCTCATGGGGTGTCCATGGGTTTCCATGCGTTTACCCATGGAAGTGTGACAAACTCCAGTCACAAAAATGTAAGTAATGATCGACCATGGGTTGTCCATGGGTTGCATATGGGTTGCCCATGGATTGTCCATGGATTGCCCACGGGCTGCCCATGGGTTGTCTATGGGTTGCCTATGGGTTGCCCACGGGTTACACATGTGTTGCCCATGGGTTGCCCATAGGTTTCCCATGGGTAACCCGTGAGCAACCTTCAGGCAACCCATAGACAACCCGTGGGCAGCCCGTGGGCAATCCATGGGTAACCCGTGGGCAACCAATAGGCAACCCATAGACAATCAACGGGCTGCCCATGGATTGTC
>JAYJMJ010000103.1:190139-201269 GCA_036873875.1 Laminaria ephemera
GGGGGGGGTGGTGGTGCTGGGCGGGCGGGGGGGGCACGGGGGGGGGGTCGTGGGGGTGGGGGCGGGGGTAATGGCGGGGGTAACGGTGATGGTGGTATGGGGGGGGGCGGCGGCGTGGGGACGGGGGGCGAAGAGAAACGCCAGCAAGAGAGGGGGGGGGGAGGCAAGGGGTCACCCCTCTAGAACAGCTGAAGTGCTGATTGATTGCTGTTGCACGATTCGTTAAAGGTCGTAGACTACTGCTGCTGTCGCGAGTTATGAGTACAGTGGTGTTTTTTTTTTAAATGAAAAAGTCGCCTAAGCTGTGAAGTCGACAATTGCGTCGAAATTCAACGTGCAAGCTGCATAGTAGATTTGTGCGGCTATACAGTTGTGTTTTTTGGGACGGTGGGGGTACTGCTGCAGCTTTTCTCGGCTGGTTTTGCTGTGTGGTTGGTGGTGGTGTCATTTTCTTGGCATGCTGGATGGTTGGCGTGGCGCAACCAATGACTGTTGCGTTGTAACCGTGGAAATATGCCACTGTTGTAACCATGGGCATGCTACGTTGTTGCCACCGGCATGCTATTGTTGTAGGAGATACTTACAGTGGTGGTCTCCCTATAGTGCGGGTATGTGCCAGCCGGCAATACCGGCAATAGTCCGGACACCGGCACTATTGGGTGCAGTATCATACCAATACTGGTTAGAATGTAGCGGGTTCCAGTCGTGCCAAACGGTTTCACCGGCATTGTACCGGCGATAGGCACTAGTCAACCAGTACTATAGGGAGACCCCCACAGTATTGTGTTTTCCTTCCATTTGAGCTGCTTGTGTTAGCCCCGCATAGCTTCAGCTACAGCTATAGTCTATAGCCACCGCGGCAGGGTCTCATTTTACTGTTTTCGTAGACAGCGGCAGGGTCTCATTTTGCTGTTTTGCGAAAGAAAACAAAACAAAAAAAAGGCTCGCTGTTGCCGTTTCTATCGTATTATAGTTGTCATGGCACTGCTCTGCTCTTCTACTGCACGGAGCGTCACCCACGCCGCCGCACGCACTGGTATGGTGCAGCAAAGCCAACAGCTACCACTTGTCACCATTGTCCGCATCGCCACGTAATCATAGCTCATACGAGAGCATTATAGAAGGCAGGCGAATGTACAGGTGCGGTAGACTCAAAAGCACAATAATAAAAACATAAAATCTTCGGCGCGCGGCGTCTGTGCTACAGAGTAGATGACGTTTTGAGCGTAGTAATACTGTTGCAGATACAGGTGGTGTTTTAACACGGCAACATTCCGGGATGCAGTAAATGCCCATGGTGCACGAACAAGATTAGTATCACTGTTGTAGATATCGGTGGTGTTTTTTATTTTGCAACATTTTCGGGATGCAGCAAATTCCCCTGGTGCACGAGCGCGCGTAACTTGTGCACCGTAATCGCCATGGTAGTTCTTACCAGGTAGTATTTTGCATCGTTTATGCGTCGTTTTTGAGCTCACTATTTTGCATCGTTTTTGAGTTCACTATTTTGCATCGTTTTTGGATCGTTTTTGAGCGGAAACGCACACCATGCCGTTATCTTACGCATAGCTGGAGTGCAGTGTCGCTAGAGTATACGTTGCAGCAGTGGGCAGTGGAACTAGCGTACATTACAGAAGCAGCACTATCGCAAAGCAGTACGGGAGTGCAGTGTCGCTAGAGTACAGTACGGCAGGATCACTGCCCTGCAGTACAGTAGTGGCACTCTCATAGAGCACTACCAGAGTGCAGTGTCACTATTATAGAACAGTACAACATTGGAGCTGCATTGCTGTAGAAATGGCAGCACAGTTGTGGTCCCTCTATAGCGCCGGTTGAATAGTACCGATTGCCCACTATAGCGCCTGTGAAATCGCTTGGCGCAGATGGCAACAACCGGTAGTGGCAGTATGCGGAGTAGCGCCGGTTGCCACTACAGTGCCGGTATTTCCGGCTGGCACATACCAGCGCTATAGAGGGACCACCACGGTAGTAGCAGTGTACTGCTGTTCTCCAGTCCAGGCCCAAGGAGGCTGGAGACTTATTGACAGAACCATGTTAGAAATATGTTAGACCAAGGCCATGGCAGGGGAGATGTTACAATATCATTTTCTAATATCATTTTCTAATACCTGGTATCATTTTCTCTACCGAGTTTAGGCCGCTCGCGCGCGTGGCTCAGTACCTCACTCAAAACGGACTTGAAACAACATTGTATTGGCGTAGCTTAACAAACAAAATCCATGGCGGTGGTGCATATCGCGAAACCAACAAGCGAGTAGGTAGCCACTTGCGCGCGTGGCTCTGGGAGTCGTTGAAAATAGAAGCCCTAAAAGTGATCCCCCTATATACCGTAGCCGTGATATTTAGTCAAGCATAAAAATCGGTCTATAACAAACGGCCCCATTCTGCGCAATACTCCGTGTTCGCTTGGCTCTCTAAGCCCCTTCTCCGGCTACATGAGCAGTACTCGTGCTACTATTCAGAAGCGCAGGTACGAGTAGTCGAGTCGGAGTCACCGAAGCGCGGGGGGTGGGGTGCACTCATGTTATGCGTGGCTGTAGTCGTAAGACCATAGACCCTCGCATCCCTACATTGCCGGGACGGAGCACGTCGGGTTTGCACCGACCAGGCAGACATCGCGTGCACCAAGTGCGAACCGCCGCGAGGTATTCGGCGAGTCGCATAAGGGGTGAGCTGCATCCGGCTGAGAACCACTTGTGGGGCCGACTTCCGCACCTTGTACGTACTTTCTTGCATATGGTTGACAGCTTCGAACGGGGGGGGGGGGTTAATGGTTGCAGTGGACGTTCGTTGTGATTGCCTTTTACACTTGTTTTTGTTTCTTCGGTGTCTATTAACCCTTTTGAGACAAAAAAAACGCGAGCGATCTTACCAAACGTGTAGGAAGAGCGTGCATCAGTACATACAGTGGGTGGCTCCCGCTAGTGCCGGTTGAATAGTCCCATTGCTCTCTATAGTGCCGGTGAAATTGCTTGGCACGACTGGAACTCTCCGTAGCAACTCTATCACCAACCTTATTCCCAATAGTGCCGGTACCCTTAATAATGCCGGTACGTTGGGCTGGCACATACCGGCACTATCAAGAGCCCCTCACTGTACGAGTAACACCATGCTGCGCGCTTGTCTTGTTACGGCTCCTGACATTGCAGTTCGGACAAACCCCATAACCCACTAACCGAGGTTGCTTCGTGTTGCCGATGCTGTAATCGTGATTTGTTCTCTACCCCAGAAGCTGCGGTTGCTTCGTGTGACCTTCGCGTGACCAAAGCTGTATTCATCATTCTTTTTCGATAGTTTTTCTCAAAAGCCCCAAAATTGCCGTTATTAGAAATGCCCCCACCTTTTCGCGGACACACTATTAGTTACACTTCGTGTGGGATACTTTTTGCGGACACACGACTTTGACTTATGAGTACCGTAGTGTGGGATACTTTTCGCAGTAAAGGTTAAGAAGCCGCTACATTCATTTCGGGCGAGGGCCCCTCGCTGTGAGCAATACTTTCAGTAGGGCTCGGGGGGGGGATCAACGTCGAACAGGAGAAACAAGTGAATACAATCCAAGTCGGTTTTCTCCAAAACCAGGGGGCATACACAACGAAAATGGTGGTTTTGGAAGAGGCCTCGTCGGGATATTTCCACGAACGCATCGCTCGGCCTTTACACTGACCCCGCTGGCGGGAAAGTAATATTGGAAACTCGTCCAAGGGGGTGTCACCTTGCATGTTTTGCGGGAACGGCGTACGCGACCGCTCCCGTCTTAGGCCCCCTCCACCCGCGCGCAAAGTCAAGCTGGCTAGACGTACACCTGTCCCATTGTGTTGTTCTTCTCACATTCACTCGTCGCCATAATAGGCCGTGGTGACATGACAGGGCTCCAATAACTCTAGAGTGGAATAATACCCCAGGAAAAAAAAACACTTCTCACGTAACTTTGGAGTGGAGGAATACCCAGGAAAAATAAACTCATGCCTCTTGCCCCCAGCAATAACGAACGCTACAGCTACCGCTCCAGCCACTGCTGCCGCCACCGCTACCGTCCTCCTCTAACTCCCGCGTTCGAGAACAAGGGCACGGCCTTCCCCTTCCGCCCCTTCTTCTTTCCCGTGCTATTCGTGGCCAAGATCCCCTCACTCGCCGGAGGCGGTGGGGGCGGTGACGCATTCCCCCACGCACACCCCGCGGCACCTCCATCCGCCCTACCCCCCCCCGCCGCCGCAGCAACAGCAGCAGCAGGCGCTGCCATCACCCCCCCCTGGTTTAACGACGATTGCTGTTGTGCGGGTCTCCTTAGAGAGGAGGCATCGCTCGTTCTAGCGCCCCAAGCGCTTGCCGCCGCGCCGGTGGCCGCGCCGTCGCTGCCGCCACCAACAGCGGTGCTGCCCCATGCTCCGGGTGCCCTTGTGCTGCCGCTACCGCTACCCCCACCACCGCCAACACCACCACCGCCACCACCGCCACCGCCACCACCCCCACCCCCGACACCGCCACCACCACCACCACCACCACCACCACCGCTAGTTGCCGCAGACCCTGGCTTAAGGGACGGAAAGTGGCCGTTCATGGCGGTAACCCTTGCGAACGACCACCCCCCCGATCCCCCTTCACCACTACCACCGCCATCACCGCCACCGCTACCGGTCGCTCCTAGTCCCGCGGCCGCCGCAGCACCCCCCTCTGGGGTGGAAAGGGTGACACCGCTAGGCAGGGTTTCCCCCGATAATGAGGCGGTAGCATTAACAGCTTCGTTCTCCGTTTCTTTTTCTCCTGCTGCTGCTGCTGCGAGGGTGGTTGGGCTTGCCCCTGTAGGGTTAGATGCAGACACTCCCGGAGGCGGTGGCGAGGGGAGGGGGTCGTGGGCACCGCCCGGCGTAGGGCCCTGTAGGGAAAGGGCCGGGAATAGCAAGGGGTGGGTTGGAGCGAACACGCGCAGAAAATATTAGCAAATACGCGAAATACTGTGTTCGAGCGCACGCGCATAAACAATGGATGTATGACTGTAGCAGCAGCAGCAGCAGGAGCAGCAGCGGTGGCAGCATCGTTCCGGTCGCTACCCAACGGGATCATGGCAGCATATGAAGAAACAGCATCAGCGTAATCAGTACCTGGTACCATGGTTCAGACTGTTATCTACCCCGTCTACAGCAGCAACATTGTTCAGACCGTTCTCTGACCGGTATTTAGCAGTAGCAGCATCGTTCAGATCGACGTCCAGCCAGTATACAGCAGCAGCGACACTAGCACCGTTCATATTGCTGTTTAACCGGTATTCAGCAGCAGCAGCAGCAGCAGCAGCACCCTTGAGGTCACCTGAAGGTCGATGGTGAAGGCGCGCATGGCCGCTATCCTAGCTTTGCGGCTCTCCTCCGCGCGGTTCTCCTTCGCTGCGGCCCTGGCTTCCTGCGCTGCTTTCGCTCGTCGCTTTCGCTGCCGTTTTTGAGTCTCTGATGTTTTGTTTTGGGAGAAGGGGGTGGTTCCAGCATAGTTGAAGACGTCGAGTCGAATGCGCCGAAAAAATGGGAGGGAGCGGGGGAGGGAGGGAGGGGGAGGCATCAAATTGCGCCGCTGGTGCACCCCTTCCTGACGTGGCAATCACACCATGGCATGACATAGTACCAAGTATATCACACTATACCATACCATACCATACCATACCATATCACACTATGCCCCACCACACCACACCACACCACACCACGCCATACCGGACTGTACCGTACCAGGCCACACCACACCATCCCAACTCAAACAATTCCATACTGTATCCCCCCCCCCCCCCCCAAACCACCACCACCATCAACCAACCCCATTACGGACCTTCTTTGAACTTGCTGCTTGTGCCCTCGGACACGAATCCCACCATGTCCAGCTCCAAAAATGTGACGTCGCAGTGCATCGGGAGGTGGCCTAAGAACGGGAGACGCCTCCTAAGCTCAGGCGTCAGCTTCACGGTCTCCACCTCCAGCACCTGTACACGGGATAATCAACATCGCGTGTGTCACACAGAGTGTGAGATACACAGTTTTTTTGGTGTTCCTGAGGTATTCTTCCACTCCAGAGTGACTGGAGCCTGTCCTGTGACCACGGACTTGATTATGAGAGTTAATGTGAGAACAACAACAACAACAACAACAACAACAACAACAACAGCAACAACAGCAACGTATACACACGATAATGATGTGTCACACAGGGTGGGGAGTAAAGTTGGGGTGGAAGGCAATCTGCGATAAGGGACACAAGCATTCGTTTTCTATTGGAATGAATGGTTCACAGCACATTGTCGGCAAGCAATTGGAATAATAATAGACATAACATTCACCATCGCGTGCGTCACACAGAGTGGGAGGTATATACAGGGTAACCATCATCGTGCGCGTCGCACAGATAGCGAGGCAGACACAGGATAAACATCATCGCGGGTGTCACAAAGGGTGGGGAGTGAAGCTGGGGTGGGGCGCATGCTACAATGAGGGTGCACTAAACAAACACGAGGCTCCTCACTTGAGGACGTCTATACCCCACCGAAAACCTACCAATGAAAAAAAAATGACAGTGGAGCCCGGTGGACAATCCCACGGCCTAGTCATGTAGCGAACTAAATCGTAAAACACAAATGGTATTGAAGCGATATCGGGTAATTCCTCGATAGAGGAGCTCTGTAGGTCCGACACATTTCGGCCAGAAAGTGCTACGCGTCGTTGAGGGGGGGGGGTCACCTCGATAACACATACAGGATCGTCACCATCGCATGCACCACACAGTGCAGGAAGGGAAGGGCGAGGAGGGCGGGGGGGGTGAGTCGCCCCGAGTTCGAGCGCTCTTTTGGTCCAGGCGAGTGCATTTCTTGATCGACCCTTTAGAAGAGACGACTCTTACGTATGCGCTAGGTGCAATACATCAAGGCAAAAACTCCAACGCTAAAACTCCATGCCTCTCTCCTACCTGCGCATCGAGCCTCTTCGGCAGCGCCAACCCTTTCTCGGCGTCTTCCAGCAGCTGCCGCATGTCCAAAGGATGCAGAAAGGCCTTCTGACCGTCCGTCGACTGGAAAAAACGGAACGCTCCTCCTCCGGTTCCTTCTCCTGCACTACCGCTAGCCTCAGCTGATGCTCCTGCCCCTCCAGCATCAGTAGCAGTAGCAGCAGCAGCAGTAGCAGCACCACCATCACCAGCAGTAGCAGCAGCAGTAGCAGCAGCACCACGACCATCGCCAGCAGCAGCAGCAGCACTACTCCCACCACCACCACCACCACCACCGCCACCACCCCCACCCCCACCATCACCACCACCACCACCACCACCACCACCACCAGAGGTAGAGGCAGGGGAGGTGGTGGGAGGAAGAGCAGAGAGGGCAGGGAAGCGGTCGAGCTGAGCACGGACCAAAGCTTGCGCCTGGCTGATGTACGGCACCCACTCCGTCTCCCCCGAGTTGATGGACTCGTGCCGGAAGATGAGGAGGGCGCGGTGCTCCGCGGCGGCCAAATCGCGGAGGGTGCTGTGGCGGTAACGGTAGCGATGTCACAGAAAAGCAAAGGCACTGTTAGCAATGCCATGGAAACAGTTAACGATGCAAAGGTAACGATAACAATGTCATCGAAGAGTTCGCGGTATCATGGGGTGAGGTTCACGGTGCAATGGGTCGATTTCACGATGCAGCCATGGCGGTGTCAACGATGTCATGGGTAGAGCTAACGATATCACGGCGCTGTTAACGATGTAAGCGTACCATCAACAATGCCACGGAAGCTCACGATGCAATGGGTACAGTTAACGGGTTCATGGGGTATGTGGAGGGCACGCGGCCAAGTCGCGGAGGGTGCTGTCGCGGTAACGGAAACGATGCCACGGGGCAAGTTGACGATATAAATGTGCCGTTAATCATGCCGCGGAAGAGTTCACATGCCATGGGTAACGTTAACGACGCCATGGGGTACGCTGCACGATGTCAGGCGTATATGGAGGGCGCGGTACACCGTGCCGTCCAAGTCACGAAAGGTGCTGTCGCGCTGACGCTGACGATGCCAATGGTACAATGCAACGATGTAAAGTTGACAATGTCAATGGGAAAATTAACGGTGTCAGGGGTAGATTTCACGATGTTGTCATAGCAACCTTAACGATGACATGGCCGCTCTAACAATGTCGCGGCGATGTTAACCATGAAAGGTACCGTTAGCGATGCCATGGAAACAGTTCACGATGTCATGGGGTAAGCTTCACCATGATTTTCATGTGTAGATTTTACGATGTCAGGGGTAAAACGAACAGTGTCATGGGTAGAACTCACGATATCATGGGGTAAATTCGAAGGTGTGCTTAGTATCGTCAACGATGATGCCGCGAAATTTACCATAACACGGCAGCGCTAACCATGTGACGGTGATATCAACGATGCCACGGCAACTTCCACGATGTTACAGTTGTAAAACCGTGGCGGTTGAACATGTGGCCGCCGAAACCATTCCCGTTGAAACCGTAATCGTTGAAACCGTCGCAGCCGAAACCTCGTCTTCGACGAAACCGAAACCGTGCTACGATGCTACGATAAGGATACGGTAGTACCATTTTTTTCTTAGGCTCCTTCCTCACTTGAGGACCTCTATATACCTCACCCGCCAACCGACACTGATAATCCTTACAAGCTACGCCCGATACACACTCCCATCGGCTAGGTATCTAAGGAACGACATTAGGGCGTCTGCGAGATATAATACCTACCTTGGTTGGGCAGGAGGTGGGTAGGAAAACCTATAATAATAATATTGAACCCGTCGAAAACGTCACAATCCAAGGCCAACCTAACCCACGAAATATTAGGCGAAAAAAACAGGTTATAAATACGTTTTCCTACCATTTTTCCAACCTTATTTTCTGGTGGGTTGGTTGGTCTTGGGTTGTGACATTCGTCGGTTTCAAAACTACTTTTACATTTTTTTCCAACCCAACAAAGGTTGGGAATCGCAAACACCCTAATGCTTACAAGCTACGCCCGATACACAATCATATCGGCTAGGTACCTAAGGAACGGCACTAGGGCGTTCGCGATTTCCAAAGTATATTGGGTTGGAAAACATACCAGGTATGTGAACAGTGTTGAAACCGACGAACGTTATAACCCAAGGCCAACCAACCCACGAAAAAACTACCAGCTAGGTAAGTAGGAAAAAATATTTCTAACTTACCATTTCGCTGATTTTTCGTGGGTTGGGTTGGCCTTGGTTTGTGACGTTCGACGGTTCTCAATACTATTATTACATGTTTTCCCACCCAACTCCTACCCAACCAATTTGGTATCTCGCAAACACCCTACAGTACTGTAGTGTAAAATAACACACCGGGTTCAACGATATGGGATAGCTCTTCACTTGAGGAGCTCCGTCAGAAATAATGTTTTGCCTCAAAAGTGCAACCTCTTAACAATCGCAAAATGAAAACGCTGCCGGTGAAAAAACCTTCGCCGTATAAACCGTTGGAGATGAAATCGAGGCAGATTACATTGTAGGGGTTGAAAGAGACGGCTGAAATCGCCGCCGCCGAAATTATCGTCGTAAAATCGCATCGCCTATGAACCTGTCTCCTGCGAAAGCATCGGCTATGAAACTGTCGTTTACGACACGGTCGGCGCGAAACCATCGCCTGTGAAACCGTCGTATTACGGAGGACCATAGTAATGAGGACCCACGATACACACAAAAACCTATATATTCCACCGTTTTCACTAACCATATTTGGTCCTGATTACTATGTTCCCCCGTAATAGTTGAAACCTTCATAGTCGAAACCGTCGTGGTTGAAACCATCGTCTATACGTAAAACCACCGTTGTTGAAAGCATCACGTATGAAACCGTCGTAGTTTAAACCGTCGTATTAATAGTCAAAACCATCGCCGTAAATAATCGCCTATAAAGCCATCGCCGTTGAAACGGTATATGTCAGTTTTTAATGGGCGCCGTGAATCACAACTTTAGTATATAGCTCCCACACGAAAACAAGCACATAACGTCTAGACTGCCGTCCGTCACAGGCCTAAAACCCCATCTTCTGAAATCTCTTTGAAACCATCGGCTTAGTAAAACCGTCGTCGTTGAAATCATGGCCTATGAGCCCATCTCAGTTCTTGAAAAAAGTGAAGAAACTTCAGCTGTGAGATCGCTTTCTGGAAACTCACCCTTGCAAGCTGCGTGTAAGAAACCACAACACCACAACAGTAGACCTAGCCTCTAGACCTATCGATCGGCAGCGGGCAGTGTCGTGCCATCCACTCTTGTGCTTTTGCTATACTTGCGCAGCTATGCATGTCATGTTCGGAGCACGCGAGAGTGGCTACTCTCCACCTTGCCTCTCGACCCACATAAGCCCTTCCGTCGGTAGAGACCACAACTATCAAAAGTTAATCCGCCGGGTGTCAATAAAACTCACATTTCGTTTGTTCGGCAAACTTAGAAGTATTATGCTTTGAAATTGAAACAGTGGCCTTTAAAACCAATCGTCGCATGCGCGGGTGGTGGTATTCATAAGACTAAGTTGAGTGTGAAACGAGGGCAAGGGTAAGAGTCCCTCGTACATGAAGTAGGGCACGTGCGTTCGAAGCCAACAAAAAAAAACGTATTTCCGCCGATTTCAGAACACACAGCAGCATGGCCACCAAAAACACCGCAGCGAACCCGATACGGCTTGTGACGAAACAAGCCCCGCGAGTTAACGCGGGCCCGTCCGCTGCTGTAGGTCCTGGGTTTGTGAAAAAAATCGGTTACAGCTCCCGCAATCAAGGATACTGAGGCGAATGAACAGACAGGCAGCCAGACAGGCCAATCAAATAATGGATTCCTGCACGCGCCCCGCATTGAAGAGGCTTTTTTGCCTTCAAAGTACAAAAAACAGTCCCTTTAACCATCGATAGAAACGACTCCGCGCGGTTCTTTCTATATAGAAGTGCGTAGGAAGACCTGCGCCCATGGCTTTTGCTCATAAATACGGCTGCGAGTTGGCTCACTTTTTTATTTTTCTAAATCTCAGTTTTACTTTCCGGCTTGTGGACAAGCCGTGGTCACAGGTGTCGTCCCTTCTCCCCCCCGGTACGTGCCTTCATTTTTATCGCGCAGAGG
>JAYJMJ010000103.1:229468-240470 GCA_036873875.1 Laminaria ephemera
TGTTGTTGTTGTTGTTGTTGTTGTTGTTGTTGTTGTTGTTGTTGTTGTTGTTGTTGTTGTTGTTGTTGTTGTTATTGATGTTGCTGTTGTTGTTGTTGTTGTTGTTGTGCTGACATTACAGCACCGTCAAAATAGAATCCGTGGTCGCAGGGCAGGCTCTAACAGTAAAGCAACCGGGGAACAGCATACGTAGCAACGTAGATTTTGTAGGGAGCTGGAAGCCTGTTACCCCGTTGGGGAAAAAAGGTCCATTTCTATTTACTTGGTTTTAGACAAAGGAGTTCCGTTCTTAAACGGAACTCCGGAGTTCCGTTTACCCCTGCCCAAAGACAGCGACCAAACCGTTTCAACGTGTCAAAGGTATGCACTGTACTGTAACGTATGTAGCGACAATAACAAAGGTGAAAGTTGTTTAGCGCTAATCTTCATGATGGCAGTAATGATCTCTCTCACATAAGGCAATGCCATCTATATTCTGTACCGGGTAGTTGTTTAGAGCTAATCTGCGTGATGACTGCTATATATCTCACACATTGCACTGCCATCTACATAATGTAGCTGTTTAGAGCTAACCAGCATGATGACAGTATCTCTCACATAATGCAAGGTCATCTATATACTGTAGTTGTTGAGAGCTAACCGGCGTGATGACAGTATCTCTCACGGAATGCAAGGCAATCTATCATATATTATATTTAGAGCGAACCTGCATGACGACCGCATCCCTGTGCTTGGGCGCCTCATCTCTCCCGAATCGAGCCTCCTCAGTCACCTACAAAACAAAACACACATTGCATTTGCGCGCATACCAGGAATCAATATGTCAAAGGCGGAACCTGTACTCACTCGCGGTTCAACGTTGGCATTGAGAGTTATACTATAGGGGTGGCGGTCCCGAATCCTTAAGTTTCCCTTGTCGGGTCACAACGAATGATAGCGGAAAGGGGCTAATCCAACGCGGGACGAGGCGGCAGTGATCACAAAAACATGAATAATAGCTTGTGGTTCGTGTACTTTCAGGCGGTTGGTTGTTCATTGCGACGATTTTTTTGTCGTGTGGCGTATAGCCTTGCAAATCTGGACCACGTGGGGGAAGCGTGTTTTGGAAGATAGATCACCGTGTAAAAAGGGCGGAGCTTTTTTTGTCCTGGAGTGGAGGTCCCACTTAAGTGCGGTGGGTCACGAAACGACGATATCCGCACTCAAGTGGGACCCCGCATGAATCCTGCTTTAGTTCCAAAGTGTTCACAAGACGTGGACACCGCACTTATGTGGTGCCCCGCACTTAAAAGTACCGCACTTAAGTGGGACCCCCACTGTACCGTATTTCATTGTGGTCGGCAAATCTACACCGTTTGGCGTTAACTACTCCGCTGCCGTTGAGAAAAATAAAGAGGTATGCAGGACGGGGGCGCGGGAGGGGGGCGCGGGAGACATGTAATATTTACGAGTTGACGAACGCTCTCGTCTCTGGTGCCGTCATTCCTATCAGGCATCACTTAAAGAAACTGCTATTATGGTCCAAGCTCAAAAACATTATTGTGAACCAGGGTATATCCTATACTATTTCAACATTTAAAAAAGGGTTTTGTTGCGTTTCGTGCCAGTAGTCGAGCTCCAAAATGTCTAAAGTCCCAATCGCTTAACCTCTTTGGTGATTAACTACCTTAAGTTGGAGTTGACTTATTTTTAGGTGAATAATTGTTGTCACAGATTGCGTTTTCGACCTTGCTCACCTGGAAAGTGGAGCAATACCGATCGAAGGCAAGGTAAATGTGTGCCACGCGATGCTTCATGACCTTCCCCCACGCTGATATCGCCTGCGGCAGGAGTTCGTCGAATTCCACGGTCTGCAGTAACAAGAAGGCACACAGGTTATAAGAACAAGAGAGGACGAGGGAGAACTGGGTCTAACAAGAAAGCAAATGTGATAAGAACAAGAACAATAGAGTAGTCGTGTGATAGTTGAGGGTGGTTAACATATCTGATCCCATTAGAACCACACGACGGTCTGCAGAAACAATGTCAATAATAAGCAAGGTGAATGTGTGACACGCGGTGCTTCATAACCTTCCCCCACGCTGAAATCGCCTGCGGCGGCAGGAGTTCATCGAACTCTACGGTCTGCAGTAACAGGGGGGCAAATGTTATAAGAACAAGATAGGTCGAGGGAGAATTATGAATACCTGGTAGGTATAACAAGAAGGCAATACATGTGATGAGAACAAGAGTAGTACAGTAGTCGTGTGATAGTTGAGGGTGGTTAGCATGTCTGATCCCCATAGAACCACACCACGGTCTCCATTGACAAGTTTACATAAGAAACAAGGTGAATGTGCGACACGCGGTGCTTCATGTGTTTCCCCCACGCTGGTATCACCTGCGGCAGGGGTTCGTAGAACCCCACGGTCTGCAGCAACAGGACGGTAAATGTTATATGAATACAATAACATTAGCAGAGTGACTATAAAAAGAGCGTTCGCGTGACAATTGCGGGTGGTTGACTTTACTTATACTTCAGAACGACACCACGGTCTGCAGTAACAAAAATAAAGCGAGGCACGTGCGTAGACGTGCAAAGATGACCTGCGGTGATGTGGCCAACCGCCACAACACTTGACCCCTCCATGAGGTCCTCACTGTGTTCTTGCTTACTACGAACCCCCACGAAGAATAATGAGACAGGCTGACCCGAAAAACGATGCTCCGCTCCTTCCTCTGCGGGGCTATGTGAAATCTCGCAACCACACACACCTACACACCACACGAACAGCTCAACAATCGACAAACTTGTTGCAACCTTGTTCCCCCCCTCTCTTGAGCGACAGGACGGGCGGGTGGGAAACTCGATCGATAAAGGTTGTCTCGCTATCCTCTACCACGCCAATTGCGGTACCTCCGTACCAAGCCCGGCTACGACTGAGGAGCCAGCTCTCTTCTACGTCGACCCCCTTGGGTTTTCTTCTAGGTTCTGGGAATGTTGATGAATAATCGCCGTTGACGCCATTAATAATGCTGCACGTTAGAGGATGGCAGCATTATAATGAAAATAAAACGCATGGTGAATGTGTTACACGCGGTGCTTCATAACCTTCCCTCGCGCTGAAATCGCCTGCGGTAGGAGCCCGTCGAACTCCACGATCTGCAGTAACAACAAGACAAATGCTATTAAGAATAGAAGGGGAGTAATCGAGTGACACTTGGTTTATAACAAAAAGGAAATTATCAAAAGAATTAATAGAATAGAGCAGTCGTGTAACGATTACGGCAAGTATGGATGCGAATTCCACACCCTGTACTCTCAGCTATTATCAGTCGTTTTCACATACTTACTCAGTACCAGGTATCTATTTTTCTAGGGATGTTGATGAGGGATCGACGTTGAAGCTCATGCTGCACATTAGACACATTAGACACATTAGGCACACTAGGCACATTAGACGCATTAGACACATTAGACACATTAGACTCATTAGACACATTATTAGACACATTAGGCACATTAGACACATTAGACACATTAGACACATACCAGGGTAAGACACATTAGACACACTATACGCATTAGACACATTAGACGCATTAGACACATTGGATACCTTAGACACATTAGACACATTAGAGGATCGCAAACATAACGCCATATTACCTGGACTGTATTACCTGTTTGGCCAGCAACGTTTATCCGACAATATACAGTGTTATGGCATTGCCCTCGGGTGCATAATGAACTTCAACACCAATCACTCACAAGCACAAGGCAACCAGAAACTATGCAAGGGGTGTGAGTTACCTGTTTGGCCAGCGGCGTTTCTGCGGGAGGGGGCGCCGTTTCCTTCCCCCGCTCTCCAGGCCGGACCCTCTTAGCGTTCTCGCTGTTGGCATCCTAGCCATACATCACACCGTATAGAGCCAGGAGAAACGTGGTGTGTTTGTGTTTTCGCGTGGTGCTTCAAACCCGAGTAACGCCTTAAAAACACATGGAAGTGTGGTGAGCTTAAGCTTCATTTTTCCCCATCCGCCGGAGGATATAAAAAAAAGCCTTTGGGGTTTCAGAGGGAAATTATATCAAAACTAATAGATTGAGGATTAAAACATCGAAACTTAAATCGACGATTAGAACATGGAAACTAGTATTTTGACGATTAAGACATCGAAATCTATTTTGACGATATAATCATCGCCTACGCGAAGCAGCCTCTCAGGAAGGCAACAAACCAGAACTCAAGGGGCAACACGCCTGAAGACAGGGAATAGCACACCTGAAGGGAAGGAGGGGGGGGCAACATACCTGAACGAAAGCGATAAAGTGAAGCCAAGGGATGAGAACAACGCTGGCGGGGGATTAGAGCAATGCCATACCTGAAGGCAAGGGATAACATACTTGAAGCCAAGGGATGAGAGTAACACACCTGGAGGAAGGTGATGAGGACAACATACATCAAGGCAAGCGATAACGTACCTGAAAGCAAGGGATACATACCTGAAGGCAGGAGATACATACCTCAAGACAAAGGATATCATAACATACGACAGGGGAAAACATACATACCTGAAGGCGAGGGACAAGACACCTGAAGGCAAGGGAAAACTTTCCTGAAGCCAAATGGTAACATTCTTGCACGCACGGGCCAACACACCTGAAGGCAAGGACACCCATAATCTATGCGCAGGCGCCTGCGAACATTTATTATGTGCAAAAGCGACCAATAAAAACCTGTTGTAGGCAATGTTAGCGACGGTTTGGACTGCATACAAACATGTAGTCCTTCACTCCACCCACTACCCAAAAATCGATCATATAAAATTGTAGCAAACCCTAACCGTAACCCTAACACTAATGAAAAAAATGCCCCAAAACGTGCGTTGGAGGGTGAGACATCAGGGTGGACTGAGTTCTAGGGTGAGACATCAACGCCTGCTCATAAAGGTTCCGCAGGCGCCTGCGCATATACTAGTTTTGAGGCAAGGGATAGCACAGCTGAACGCAAGGGCTAAAATACCCGAAGGCAAGGGGTAACATACCTAAGGCAGGGGATAGCATACCTTGAGGCAAGGGATAACATTCCTGAAAACAAGGGGTAACGCACCTGAACATAAAGCATAAGTACAACACACCTGAAGGCAAGAGATGGGGGCAACATACCTGAAGGCAAGGCATGAGGGCCATGCTCTACCCAAAGGGAAGGGATAACATTTCTGACGGCAAGGGATGAGGGCACATACCTGAAGGCAGGGGATGAGGACTGTGACCGGTGGTGAACCATGGGGTAACAAAGGCCCGAGGATCGCCCTGGCCGCACGGGCCGCCTGCATGGATAACCAACGATCAACACGGCATGCTACATTAAAAACAGAAGGGGTTACATGAAGAACATGACAATACGTGTTAAACCAACCGCACGGCGTGTTACATGAACAACACGGCATGTTTTATGAACGACACGGCGTGCTACATGTACAACACAAACAAGGGGTTACATAAAAAACTACAAGATGTTACATGGACAATACAAGGGTGGTGGGGTCACCGAACGATGTTGGGACCTCAGCATATCAGGCATTGCAATGGCAGACGTTCTACCAATATTTACGCCAAAAATTCAAACACAGCGTGCAAAGATGAGTTTCGGCGAAATCTTCGATCTCGGCGAAATCCTCGATCTCACAGCTGAATGAAGTGTGTTTCTATTTTTATTAAATAAATGTACGCGTATGCTACCAGGTATGCTTTGCGTTCCTTCGATATACAATGGACCCTCTACTCCAATCTCGAACGAGGGCTCGCGTCCTTGTTCGGCTGTATGCCAAGCGGAAGCTGGCAAAACATTACAGTAGTAGCAAGATTTTGGATGGGGAATCTGCTATGTGGGTGCACGTCAAGTCTTGCACCTTCCTGCTACAAACGACTCTTTTCCGTGCGCGGGATGATTAAAAAGCACCCTGTTGAGTCTGGTGCTACATTAGCTAGCACTAAGGGGAGTCACATACCGATGTCCTTCATGAGGACACACACATCCCGTAGCACGCGCAATCGGAGTATCACACACAGCTTGCAAATAAAAACTAAAAAATATCCGCGATCTCACAGCTGAAGTGTATTTTGTGTATATTTTATAAAAACGACCCTCTTCTCATGCCGCTCTGAACGCCGAAACAGCGGGCAGACGTGCGTACGATGGCATCATAACTCACAGCCGATTTCTTGATCATGATCGTGACGATCCTTTCTCGGAGGATATCTTCCGTAAACACGCCAGCCTGCGGGATGTATGCGCCATTCACACGTGGGCAGACCAGGTGGCAGCATGGACATTTGTTGGTGCTTAAAGGGTGATGCATCGTGCAGTAGATGCTATGGCGATTACACCTTGTAGATTGAACCTGGCTACGTCGATTACGTCGTGTAGGCAAGACTTGATCAAACGCGTTCCGCACCGTAGATCGGTTCTACGGCGATTTCAAGAGTGACATATCCTGGACACACTTAATCATAAAAAATTCAGAGCGTGGATTGACTCGATCCAGACGACCGCTTGCAGCTTTGGTGTTGACGGAGGGGGGAGGGGGCGTAGCTGCGGCAGTAGCAGAGATTCGTTATTATCATCCTGTCAATTGCGTGCGGATAAAACAGAACGAGCGTCTTCTACATGTTTGTTAGTGGGTGTCCGGTGTCAAGTAGTCTGTGCGAGGGGCAGAAGCATAGGTAGTCTGCTGTGATGGTATACCCGGATGTTCACGGCGACATACTCCACCACAGAGACGGCAGCAAACAATATAATTCGTACCTTGGTTTTCTTTTAGTTTCTGGGAATGTTTTAGAGTGATCGACATTGAAACTATTAATAAGGCTGCACATCAGAGGATGGCAACAATACATAATAAACATATATCTCGTATCCTCGAAAGTGTCTTACCATTATGATCGTATCACACTGCTAGTGTACTAGTGAGCGTGTCAACGCCAGTACTTCTGTTGGGTATCAGCAAAAGAGCGCCCACCGGACTAGATCAACTGATGCTACGATAAGCTGGAGTGCAGCAGAAGGAGTTCGATATTCGCGCCAGTGCTTTTGCGATTAAATGGTAAGCTACGGGGCAAATTTCGAATTCTTAATATTATTCTAATGCGCCATCCGACAATGTGCAGCGCGAGCTTCCACGTCGGTCACCCGCAAACATCCCCATAAATAAGAAGAAAACCGAGCGAACTAAAGGCATACCGGGTAAAATAATATGGAAACCTTTTCAAATTTCCGTCCAAGAAACGGTATAAAAAACGGCGGCCCGGTGGTGATGAGGCCGCGGCTTCGTCGCGTCATCAACAACTAGAAGGTCTCCCGACATTTGGCAACGCTCGTAGTCCGTGAAGCATGAGTTTCAACGTCTCCCTCACCCACGAACATCCATACCCAGAAATAAAAAGAAAACCTAGGGAAACCAAAAGCGTGTAATAATATGGAAACCTATTCTTAACAATTTCGTCCTACCATCTGGTATCACTTACAAATAAAATAACAACAGGAAACTGCCCATGGGACGTTAAAGCTCTCGGGCGAAATTCCGCTACTTACCGTCCTGAGCTCTGCCAGGAATCGGTACAGAAACAAGGCGGCCCGGTGGTCGTGCGGCGGCGGCTTTGTCACATCGTCCACTCCGAGTAGGTCTCCCAAAACTTGGCAGCGCTTGTAGTCCTTGAAGTGCACAAGTCCCGCTGCGAACTGCGCGAGCATGGTGCTCGTCGTGCTCTCCATCCCGTGCAGCAGCTGACCGGCAACAAATAAATGGCACAGCGTGGGGGGCACACCCCAAGAAGGTATCACAGTACGCGTCAAGCCATTCTACACTAGAGTTTGTATGACACGCAGAAAATCAGATATTGTTGTGTTGTACGTAAGGCCGTCTGCGAACTGTGAAAACATGGTGCTCGTCATATGCTCTCCATCCCGTGCAGCAGCTAATCGGTGGTGAGTGAGTGGGTAAGTGAGTGGCACAGTGTGGAAGATGTTAAAGATAGCGGCGCAGCAGTAGAGGAATTTTGGATATAGACCGAGAAGGTAGCACAATAGACTAAGCGAGTAACCATGGTAGGTATCAGAGTGCATATGAAACGCAGAAAGCCAGATATTTAGTATCGAGTTGTACATAAGACTGCTCGCGAACCATGCTCGTGTAGAGGATGTTAGATATACACCAAGAAGTAAATATAGTAAGCGACAAGCCATGCTACAACATACCTGGTAATTCGTATCAAAGACAAAAAGACACGTCTGAAATATGGCGGTATACTTGTCTGGTTTACGCAGATACTGTGACAGCCCAACCGAAACCGTTGATTACCTCCACGAAAAAGAAAAAAAAACACAGGAGGAGTTGTGGAGGCCCCGATGCTGCTGTAGAGGCTGTAGCTCTTCAATAAAGTGTCTTGCGTTCAATACCACCACAGCCATTTTGTTGTGTGATTTAAATGATTTGAATGATTTCTATGACTTGTGTGATTTGTACGACTTGTGTGATTTGTATGATTTGTATGATTTGTACGATTTGTGGGATTTTTTTGTATGATTTGCATGATATTCACGCTTTGTATTTGTATGATTTGTATGATGTGTATGACTTGTATGATTTGCCTGAAACGGCTTGATGGCGATTTCGGTCATGTTACTGTTTTTCGCACAGAAATGTAGCGCCTTGCCTCTATTACCACCACCGCCATATAACAGTATGATTTGTATTATATGTATGTTGTATGATTCGTACCTGGTATGCTTTTTGTGCTTTGGATTTGTGTGATTTGTGTGATTTGTATGACTTGTCTGATTCATCTGAAAGGGCTCGATGGCTGTTTCGGTCATGTCACTGGGTTTTTCGCACAAATAGCGCCTTGCCTTCACTACCACCGCCGCCATGTTCTTACACATACAAATCATACAGGATACAAATATTACAAATCATGCATGATATGTCTTGTTTGTATGATTTGTATTGTTTGTACATGATTCACCTGAAAGTGCTTGATGGCTATTTCAGTCATGCCGCCGGGCTTTTCGCACAATGTTTCCGCGGTATCGAGTGAGCGACTCCACACGAGCATCATATCCAGCACCTAAATATGTGAAGAGGCGAGCGTCAGCAGGTACTCGTTGTTTACACGAAGTATATTTCATACCAGGTAGGTGTGTAAAGACAATTCGACGCGAGTCGACGAGGGAAGCCGATGCTGCACAATTGTCGCATTAAATATGAAGGCATGCACCGTAGCGGGGCGGGGGAGAGCAGTGCCCCTCTGCGACCCTGGATCTGAGGTACAGAAAGGGAGGGAGACGGAGAAGAAAATCAATATCATAGAGGGGGTGTAGAGTCATTGCCGAAAAACATGGAAATTTCGACGACTAGAACTTAAATCACGGAGTTTGAGGAGCTGGAGCTTTCTCCCGATCCAAGCCATTACTGCGTATCCATCGGCGCGAGCATCGTGACGAGGCTGGTACCGTGACCCAAACCAAAGGCAATGCAAACGCTCTAAGGGACGGCAATAATTGGGACTAGAAAAATATGGTTGCAACCGATATTCGGCATAAATAGGGGAGAGAGACAAACACCGAGAGAGATAGACATTGGCATCGCCGTTGGCAGAGACGTACAATACGGTGCCTACAACCAGAAGCACTGGCAGAGCATCATATTGGTATTTCATCATACTGATGCGTATTGTTTGGTGCATTACAGAAAGAACAAGATGCAGGGTATTTAGGGTCCATAGTCATAGTATCTTACCGTCCGAAGCATGTATCCTAGAGTAGGGATCTTCTTAGGTGACGACGCCATTCCGATGCTGTTCCTAAGATCCAGCGGAACCAGCTCGCTCTTCGATCCCTGGGACACACACGAAACAACTCGACGTATCGAACAAACCACCAAACATATACCTCAGTATTCGTAATGAACATATATACCCCGGTATACGATTGCAGAACCCGCTTTCAACCAGATTGATCAATCGAAATGAACGCGCGACCGATGTATCACGGACAGCTTGCATTGTGAAGTATCGACCTAGTGGGAGAAATCACAAACGACGCACTTTTTTTGTTTGTAAAAAGCTAAAAAATTTCGCCTGTTAACCCTGGTACTAGCTAGCACGAAGGGGAGTCACCAACCTATTACCCTTCATGAGGACATGCACACCTCATTGCACGCATGATCGAAATATCACACGCAGCTTGAAAATATGAATTTCGTTAAAACCCTCGATCTCACAGCTGAAGTGTACATACATATATGTTGCATAATAAAAAAAATATTACTGAGGCAATCGATCGATTTCTTAACCATTGTGGAGCATTCGCTCATAGCTCAAAACACCTTCGTCTTTTTCGGCGGCTTTTTCCTGCCACCCGAGCTAGTAGTTGGCCTGCCTCCGTCTGTGGAGTGTCCCCCCCGCATAGGTCTCGTCTGCGTTTCTCTGGTCCGTTTGACGGGCGTCTTACCCTCCCTGCCACACAGCAACAAAAACAAAAAAAACGAAATATGTATTGTTTGGTGCAGAGGCAAAATATTCCATAGATAATACCCTATCAATAGTAGGCTACAACGAACAGTACCATGTATAGCAAGACGTTGATCCATTCCAACATGCCAGGGAAACAATATGGCCGTTGTCGGAGTGCGTGAAGTCACGGTAGGCGTTTCGATAGGAGGGATGGGAGGGGGTGAGGGGATTAAACTGCAGTAGCTAGGCACGGGTCTCGTCTCTCTGGTCCGTTTGACGGGTGTCTTACCTTCCCTGTGACAGAGTAATGTACTACAGTAAAAATGCACAAGTACTCATTTCGCCAGGGGGGAGTGAGCGAGAAAACTAGAGTCATAGCTACACACGGTCATCGTCTGTGTTTATCTCGTCCGCTTGGTAGGCGTCTTACCTTCCCTGTGACAAGGCGGGTATTACGTGGTCGTTGTCGGGGAGGGGGGGGGGGGGGGGTGTACAAAGGCGTGTCGACAG
>JAYJMJ010000103.1:250431-266382 GCA_036873875.1 Laminaria ephemera
ACGGTCTTGAAAAAATAATTTTCCTCTCGGCATTAAAGGGCTGAGAGTAGGCTGAGAGGCCAGGGAAGTACCAAGGGTGAACTCCGGATTGGGGGAGATATCTGTAATAAGCTTTATATATATGAAGATAGGTCCCTAGAACGGTCCTTGTGGACCTGATATAGTATGCGGCTGTTCCAGGGTTGTGTTCTTTAGGTCCTAAAGTGGTCACCCGTAGATGTGATGGGATATGATTATTGCGAGCGGCGGGGGATTGACAGAATCCACCGCCAATCGAATCACTTGGAGTTTTGACCTGCCTCACGACTGCTGGTCTATCGAAGAAGTAACTAATAAGAACAAGCTAAACAATGCGAAGCGGTGCCTCCCAGTACCGTCATTTCCTGTGCCCCTACCACCCAGCGTACCTTCAGAGTAGGCAGACGTAATGGTACATCGCTGCAAACGGACTACAGTGGTCGTAAAATTCGATTAATTTGAAGAAAATGATCGGTAAAAACGATCACAATGGAGAAAGGGATCGTCAAACACACACTCTTTGGACAACGTGATAGGTAAAAACGACCACATATTGGAGAAAGGGATCGTCAAAAACAAACTCTTTGGACAAAGTGATCGCCAAAAACGATCATTTTGAAGAAAAGGATAGTCAAAAACGATCGCATTGAACAAAGAGATCGGCAAAAACGATCGCGTTCTTGTCGCATGGAAGACGGGGCGTCGCAGAGTTGTGCAGGAGGACGCCATGGTTCAATACTACAAACCTGTCAACAACGGTCGTCGAAGTCGATAAATTTGATGACAGCGATCGTCAAAATGATAACTTTGAAGAAAGTGATCGTCGAAATCAACCACATTGAAGAACGTGGTCGTCAAAACGATCACATTGGAGACAGAGCTCGTCAAAATCGACTAGTTTGAAGAAATTGTTTGAAAAAACGATCACTTTGAAGAAGAAAGTGATCGGCAAAACCGATAACTTTTCTCCTCGCGTGCAAGGCGGGACGTCGCGGAATTGCGTACGACGACGCAATGGTACATTACTACAACCGAGTGACTGCTGCTAACAACGGTCGACAAAATCGATTACTTTAAAGAATGCGATCGTCAAAACAAGTCACATCCAAGAAAGGGATGGTCAAAAACAGGCTCTTTCGAGAAAGTGACCGGAAAAAAAACGATCACTTTGGAGAGGGGACCGTCCGAAACAAACTATTTTGATAAAAAATAAAATTAACAATACACTACAGCTAAACGATTTGGAGAATGTGATCAGCAAAAACAATGTTCTCGCTTGCAAGACAGGACGTCGCAGAAATGTGTATTAATGGGAGGACGACTACAAACCAGTTGCTGGCTGTTAGGTTCTTTGAACTGCACTCATGTTTTTTGGAGACAAACCACTTAGAATTAGTGTCGGGAACAGTTGGCTGCAGTAGCTAAACGTTTTTCAAAAGAACCATGGAGGTGTACAGCCTGGAGGAGTGAAGCCACTTGTAGTAATGCCACATCAACCGACTATTATTAAGAGCACAGTGAGGTTATCAATATCATCGACCTGTTGCTGTACATGCGTGGTTCCACGTTAGCGCGGTACCATATAGTGTGGGACCCCAGTACAGTGCGGTCAAACTCGCTGGTCACAACCTCGTCCTACAGAGCACCGCACTATACAAAGCAAGTTCGGGTCCCACTTCGAGTAGTAGTGTATGGATACACTGTCGTTCAGCAAGGCACCGCACTAACGAGGGACCCCGAATGTACGTGGTGTTGGTTTGGCCTGCATGCTGTACTCGTAGCGGGGTGAAAAAGTAACAAACGAGTATTGTAGTCGTCGTTCAGCTGTACAGTGCGACTGGGAAGGGAGTGCGCGCGCTTGCGAACGGGGTACCTTCTGAGCTACCGAGTCAGCGGGGTAGACCATATACACTGTTGATAGAGCTACTCCTAGGATAAGCCTTGTGCGAGTACTAGCGTGTTTGGGATGTCCCAACTTTGGTTGGATATGAGGTGGGAAGGCAACGAAAAATAATAGCATTGAAACCGTCGAAATCACAATCCGAGGCTAACCCAACCCACGAAAAACCAGCAGCGAGAAGTTAGGTTAGTTTCTTTTTCCGACCATTTTTTTAATTTCTAACCTACCTGGTACTTTTTTGGCCTAGGGCTATCAAATTCCTCGGTTTCAATACTATTTTAAATTTTTCCAACCCAACAGAGTTTGGAAATCGCAAACACTCTACTCTCACGCTTCACTACTGTGGTGGCCGTTCAAAAACCGA
Source organism: Laminaria ephemera (assembly GCA_036873875.1). Classification (NCBI taxonomy): domain Eukaryota; class Phaeophyceae; order Laminariales; family Laminariaceae; genus Laminaria; species Laminaria ephemera. The sequence continues at coordinate 252,714 of JAYJMJ010000103.1, forward strand.
TGGTAACATTGTGTTGCTCGTAGCATAAGCCTTATACGAGTAACACGCTTCTATGGTGGGGATCGTAAAAAACGATGGTAACGTTGTGTTACCGGTAGGATAAGCCTTGTACTAGTAACACGTTAATAGTGGGGACCGTTGAAAAAAAACGGAGTTAACCTATTACGGGGGAAGATAGTACTCAGGACCAAAAAATGGTTAGTAAAAACAGTGGAATATGTAGATTTTTGTGTATATCGTGGGTCCTGATTACTATAGTCCTCCGTAGTAGTGTTCCTCATATCATAGGATAAGCCTTGTAAGAGTAACGCTCTTCTAGTGGGGATCGCAAAAAAACGGAATAAAGTTCCGACGATTTGGGGTTAAGGAGCCCCGTCATTCAGAAACAAAAACGCCGAAAAGTGCTACCTCTATCGTAGCGTCTGCGGTTCTTTTGAACAATTGACACATGCTACGATAGAGGTGCGACGCGTGGTACTAATAGTACGATAGAGGTAGCACTTTTGGATAATTGTTTTTTGTTTCTGAATGACGGGGCTCCTTAACCCAAAATCGTCGGAACGTCGTTCTTGTTTTGCAACATGATTTTTTTCGTATACCTAGGCCATAGGTTTGTTCATCGGGTTGCACCTTCTTTCTTCCCAAAAATCATGTTTTGGGTGTGGTGTAGAGCTCCTCAAGTGAGGAGCCCGAGAAACAAAACAGGGCACTTCTATCGCAGAGTGCGTGATTTTGTTACTCATAGGACAAGCGTTGTATCATACGTGCAACACGCTTTAAAGGTGTGATCGTTCAAACAACGATGTTTGCACCGTGTTTCGAGCTTACAGCTGACGTACGGTATGGTATGATGTTTGCGTATACGATACGTTCACGACTTCGGCCAAAATTAGGCTGTGATGCTCAGCTTTACAACCTGAGTTGTTTGTGGTGGTGGTGCGTGTTTTACTACACTTCAGGTGGCTTCCCTGGATGCTAACATAGACTATGTACCTAGAGTCATCAGTACGACATGTTCGTACTATTGATAGTACAAGAATTATTTCTCACGGTTTGCGGGCAGGGCCATCCAGTTTGCTGTTGATGCCGCGCGTGAGGTCGAGCATCTCCCCCATCCATTCCGACAGAAACTCCATGTCGTGGGCGTGAGAATGGAAGACACCAGCATAGCCCCTATCAGCCCTCTCAGCACCATCTACATCACTCCCATGACCATGGCCATCGCTCTGCGGGGTATGAGGTTCCGTGTTCTTGTGTAGGTATGCGTCGACCGCAAGAGATGCTCCGCTGATGTCGGGTACTGATGTAGGGACTGGGAAATGTGTTCCATTGCCATTTTTGCGTCCTTTGAACCCTGCGAAGTGTTGAGACCCGGGTGTGGCGACAAATGTGTGAGTGCCCAGCTGTACGAGTGACATCATGTTGATTCAAGAAGGCATCAGTACCCCCAGCAACGATATTCGTATGCAAACAAAGCCAACTTGCAGTCTATAGGAACAGGTATCTGCTATTAAAATGACACCTCAGCTGTGGGATCGAGGATTTCGTCGAAGCCCGTCTTTGCAAGCTGTGTGCGACACTTCGATCGCGCGTGCTACGGGGTGCGTATGTCCTCATGAGGCATATAGGTCGGTGAGTCCCCTGAGCGCTAGTTCGGGTCTTCGTACGTACGTATCATGGCAATAGTAGTAGGATCCTTTGCAGGTATGGTCGATGGAACAAGATACCTGGTATACTTTAGACAAACAGATAACATTGCAACGAGCCTACGTAAAGTACTAGCACCACAACAGTAGTACACTAACGTTTTCAAACGCGCCGGCCGTGCTGCACTCGTCTAAATGCATGTATTCATACGTATGCGCCGGTACCACCCTGGGGCACTCAGGTGTATACACTCGTCAAAAACACGTTGTTGCTTATGAGTACGAGGTACGAGTACGAGTGCACTCGAGGATGATCGCGAATGTTAAAGGCTTTGAAGTCCCTCGCCGAATCTTTGCTGACGATGGTCGAGGGTAGGGAAAGCTTCTGGAAGAAGGAACACAGATCATATTAACTGCAGTACATTTCCGGTACTTGTAGGTGTTGCGCTCGTCACGCTTCGTGTAGGTGCCGGTACTGTACCACACCCTGGCGTACTCTGCTGCATCCGTCAAATATACCCCCGGCTGGCCTAAAAACCCGGGAGTATACCCCCATTTGACCATTACCCTTCAAATCACATGTTCTGTACGAGTATGTAAGAGTACAATATGAAAGACTTTCAAAATGAAAGACTGTCAAAAGAGAGAGAAGAGAGGAGAGGTTGCAGGTGTTTGGTTGGAAAATGCATGTTGAACATACGAGTAACAGGCCGAGTGCGGGGGCTGACTGTATTTTGCCGTATCACCTTGGCGCACTCTGCGTCAAATGTTGAACACTGAATTTGAGTGCTGTACGAGTACGAGGATACGAGGGTGATTGCGAACTTTGATGTTTTGAAGCTCCTGGCCGAATCGTTTTGACGGCGGTCGAGGTTAAGAAAGGCGTCTAGCCGAAGGAGCACAGATCATATTTACAACAAACCTACCGTAGCACCAGAGAGTACAGTACTTTTTGAAGCAACTCGCCGTGCTGCACTCGTCGGGATACATGCATGTACCGATACCACGCTGCCTGGCGCACTCCGCTGCAATCATTAAGTACATGCTGAACACGGGCACGATGGTGATTAATAGTGTGTGACCACACAGAGCTTGTACTGCTCTAGGGTGAAGAATCGGCACGGACACTGGATGTACGTGCTGAATATCGATGGGTAGAAAGATACGAACCATACAACGTGCAGAACACACACAAACACGCATACGAAACACACATAAGCATACCCACGAGGATGATTGCGAACGTTGATGGTAGATGTCCCTCACCGACTCCTTTCTGACGCTGTTCGAGGGCAGGGAACGCTTCCGGCCGAAGGAGAGAGATAGGCTGCTCGCACAGCTGTGGCTTCGCGTGCAGAGACGGTGCCGGTGCTGTTCGGGGTCGGATCGGCATAGCTATACCGCCGAGACCTCTCCTCCCCTCCCTGCTCCCCTTGCTGGCTTGGCAATGCTGTTTGCGGTGTGCGCCGCCTGAGGTTAGAAGGTGCGGTGCTTCAGAAAAAATGCGGCGAGTTTTCGTGTTCCGGTTCACATTGTGCCGTTTCGTCTTTTTATTGGTTTCACCGCATTTTGTTAGATCGTGCGGCTGCGCGGCTGCGCGGCTACTAGTGGCTACGCGGCTACATGCCTGGTACAGATACGTACGCACAAGAGATTTCGTGTTGCCTTGCTTCGTGCTTGTCGCTCTATTGCCTCTCAGGGCGAGGGCGGTACCAACAATCGCGTTGGATTGAGAGGCATGGTGGCGTATGTTGGCGAGCCTTCGGCGGCAGGCGTGGATGCCGCGCTGGAATGGAACAAAGACGAGATGGGAAGGTAAATCATAAATGATGCTCATGCGACTGCTGTTGTGCTGTGGGCTGTGGGATGTGGGATGTTGAGTGTAGAGTGTGGATTGCTTGGGGCTGTGTCAGTAGGAGTAAGAGGCTGGTGGCTGCTCGTCGTAGCGGCCGTGCAACGCGGAGAGCGCACAACCCAGACACCCATGGCGGGACAGGCCCTTTCAGAAGTAGTCTGCATTCTAAACAACTGCGTGATCACGTGTAACGCATGTATATACGGTAATGCTCGTATATGCTCAACCCGGCGCGACCATCGATAAATGAATGATCACCCGCCTATTTCGATCGGGCAACGGGAAATGCCATGATAAAAATGCCATGATATTCGTAGGCGGGTTCTAAGGCAGAAGGTGATTCGCGTGAAGGAACAACGGAGACTGGCAGAGACCAACAAGTGGGCTGGGAGAAATTCGAGGAGGTGGGCCGATTGCGACTTTATAATGATATTCTTACTATTTTACGGGGGAACATAGTAACATGGTAATGAGGACCAGATGTAGTTAGTGGTAACAGTGGAGTATATAGGTTTTTGTGTCTATCGTGGGTCTTGAATACTATGGTCCTCCGTTTTATTATTTGTTCCAAGAAGCCCAGCTCATCGGTTTCATACCATAAGGCCGTCTTGCTTTTAGGTTGGATGTGCATCCTACAGTGGATCTATACCGGTAATGTTCACTTATACCGGTAATGTTCACTGTTTCGCAGAAATGAGTATCCTGGGAGCCGCTATACGAAGTACTGGGTTTAATCGAGAAATCACCCTCTCCCATAAATAAGGAACCCAGCCAGGGGAAGTAATTCCGTTTCGTATTACTGTTGTACTCTTCTGCGCCTACACCGATCATTTAAGGCAAGTATTGGATTAGATGAGAGCGCACTCAGCGCGGCGGCTATCCGAAAAAAGAGCAAACGAAGGAACTACGGTATGCTAAGCTGGGTGGGTGCGATGCTCAGTATTTCTCCCACAACCTCCGTTCTCTGGCTTTGGGTTGGTTGGAAAAACACAATGGCTGGGGTTGCTACTCATACTCCCGGTCATATTGGCCCCTGCTCATGGAGCCACCTCTGTTCCTTCGTTGGCTGCAATTTCGGGGGTCCCGGTTTTACTGTTGTATTCTTCTGCGCCTACACCGATCATTTAAAGTAAGTAGGGGATTAGATGAGGCCTCCTGCCCCAGCCGGTGGTCCTACCGATACTTAACTGTTTTCTTGTTCTCTCCATCTGCCATTGGACTGGGGTTGGCTGTTTCACCCAATCTTTCTTTACCTTTAGTATACCGTCGGGAGCCACGAAATTGCAGCCAGCAAAGGTACAGAGGTGGCTCCATGAGTAGGGGCCAAAATGATTTGGAGTATGAGTAGCAACCCCGGTCATTATGCTTTCTCAACCAACCCAGAGCCAGAGAAAAGAGGTTGTGGGAGAAATACTGGGGATACAAGACGAGAGAGCCGTCCGCGTCGCCCCGACCGACGGGGGGCGTTGGAGCGAGCTGCCTTCTCCTGCGGTGGAGCGGGCTCCGCGGACTCCCAGATTGGAGAAGGCCCGGATGTCTCGAAAGCTCGACACAGGCCCAACACCAAGCACAACAAGCGATACCACATTTCGGAGGAGGAGGCGGAAGCAGCACGCCAGTTGCGGTGGATAAAAGCAAGGCATGCGAGGCGGATGCGAAATAGAGCGTGCCAACAGTAGCGGATGAGGTCTCGGAAAAGTGGACGTATACCTGTCTACTGCTGTACTGTAGTACCTGCTAGGTGTTATGTATTGTATGTGCCGCGGCGTGCTGACAGCTCCCTTCTGTGTGGTACATTCGCAGTGCGAAGGTGCAGGTGGTGCTGAAGCAGACACTGGAGAACTGGTTCACATTTGCGCGAAAAGGGTTTCGGGGCGTGTCTGTGCCCGACCTCGTGGACTCCATCATCATGCTCGGACTAAACCCCGATTACAAGCAGGTATGATCATCACATCATCACTGCGTAACGAAAAGGAAAGAGCCATGAGACGCCACGCTTAGGGTACGACTTGACGCAACAGTAGTACTAATACTTGAAAAAAATGAAAACGGCGTAGAATACATGCGCTACGATAGAGGTAGCCCTTTCGGGCCAAAATATTTCTGACTACTGGGTTCCTTAACGAGGGAACTACTCAATATCGTCGGAATACCGTTCGAGGTTCAGTGTTTCTTTCGTTGGCCATGGGGCTGTTCATCGGGCTGCACTTTCAATATTTCTCAAAATCAGGTTTTGGGTGATGTATAGACCTCCTCTAGTAAGGAGCCTCAGAAAAGGTAGCCTCTTCCTCTGTCGTAGAATGGGTCAGAAGCCACCATTAACTCGGAGCTTCTCTGTGCCTGAACTCGTCGACTCCATCATCATGCTCGATCTAAACCCTGATTGCAGACAGGTAGGTGCGATCAACACCATCGTCGTCGCATCATCCCATAATCGCTGTGTAACTAAACGTGATCCTCGTTTCACCACATCGTCACTGCTGTGTTATAACTAACCTCGTTCATCACACCAACACGTCAACGCATCATCACATTATACCATCACCGCATCACCACCCACTGTGTTAACCCAAAGCAGAGAGCCACACGACGCAACTTCTAGGGCACGACTTTTCACGCAACGACAGATAAAACATTCCCATCAAAAGGTTGATTTTGAACCTGCGCTTAAACAGGTTCAACGAACGGTGCTGGGAGAGGCCGATACGAGCGATGGCCTACTATCCCTTCGGGGATTCACCACCGCGCTACTCAAGTCCTGCGCGAGCGAACACGAAAGAGATTGGCTGGTTCGAGCATTGCAGGGTGGGAGAGAACGGTGGCGGTTTGGCGATGAACGTAAAGGCGAGTGGGAGTATTCCTTCACACTTAGACTTGCGCTATCGACACATGCTACGGTGAACGTGCATCATTTATTTTCTGAGGCGTGTCACTTGAGGAGCTCTACACCTCACCCGAAAACTTATTGCGAGTAAACTGAAAGCGCAACCCGATGACCAAACCCATGGCCTGGTAGGTATAAAAAATATTCACATTGCAAAACAAGAATGGCATTCCGACGATTTTGGGTTAAGGAGCCCCGTCATTCAGAAACAAAACTGTCCAAAAGGGCTATTACGGAGGAACGTAGTAATCAGGACCAAATATGGTTAGTGAAAACGGTGTAATATATAGGTTTTAGTGTATGTCGTGGGTCCTGATTACTATGGTCCTCCGTAATACCTCCATCGTAGCACGCGTCCATCGTAGGGGTGCACCTATTGGTCCTCACTCCACCACCTTTATACCTCATCGAAATAATTGACTTCGTGCAAGATTGAAAGTGAAATCTGATGAACTATCCCATGGCCTAGGTGTACCAAAATACATTTTTGAGAACACATACGATATTGGGTGGTTTCTCAACGTAGCCGGTCGCCCCGCTGGTCAAGTGGTTACCCTCGAAGACTACAAAGGTTTGGAGTCAGGGGTTCGGATCTCGGTATGGAGATTTTTATTTCTGAGACACCAACTGCCGAAAGCGCTTCGTAGCGTGGGTAAGCACAATTCGACGCGAGTCGACGAGGGAAGAAATTACTGAATTATTCTCGCGATAAAAACTAGGGCGCGTACCGTAGTGGGGAGGGGGGAGAAGAGCCTGCTAAGTGACTCCGGATCTGAGTTACGACTCTCAATAGGGAGGGAGAAGGAGAAATAAAAAGTGCGAGAATAAAAGATGGGATGAGCAAAAAATAAAAAACGAAATCGGTTAGGGACCCCCGTCGGTCAGGAAATGTTTTGATCTAAACGTGCTACCCCTGTGGTAGAACTTGTCTTGTGCTACTAATAGTACTAATAGTACTAATGGTACCATAGAGGTAGCACTTGTTGGCTCAAACGTTTTCTGAATGACGGAGCTCCTTAACCCAAAATCGTCGGAATTTCGTTCTTTTGTTTTAGCTATAATTTTCGTTGAATACCTAGGCCATGAGATTTTTCATCGGGAAGCACTTGTACTTTTCCCCAACTTTTTTTTTGGGAGAGGCACAGAGCTTCTCAAGTGAGGAGCCTCAGAAACAAAAAAATGATATCATTCACCCCTATCGCAGCACTTGTCGTTAATATACAGGTACCATACAGGCTATACAGCATGACGGGTACAGGATATACAGCATGACGGTTGACGCATACTATGGTAGACGCGTGCACCACTTTTTTTCTGGGGCTCCTCATCTGAGGAGCTCCGTACCTCTCCCAAAACCTGATTTGAGGAAAATTGAAAGTGCTACCCGATGAGCAATCCCATGGCCTAGGTATACAACGAAATTAATGTAAAACAAATAACGATATTCCGACGATTTTGGGTTAAGGAGCCCCGTCATTCAGAAACCGTTTCAGCCAAAAAGGGCTACCTCTATCGTAGCACCCGTCGGTTACAAAATTCAAGGCATTAAAAAAGGTATCCGGTACTGTGTAACTCCTCAGGGTTGAGGCGCCTCGTCGGTCGGTTCTTGTTTGGGACAGATGCACCCCCCCTACCAATAGCGTTCCTCTTTGGTGGGCCACCGCAGTCGAGAATAAGTCTCTAGCCCTCTTCTAGCCAGAAACGTTGCGGTCGCAGAACAAAAGCACAAACGTGTGTTCCTTCCTCCGCCCCGCCGCCTCTGTGCCCAGGCGGTGGGAACCGGCGCTCGACAGCTGCAGCAGGGGCTACTGCTGTGTCTGCGAGGGTGCCCGGCTTTGTTGAACAGCTTGCCGTGCACCGTAGGAAGGTGGGTGAAACCCAATGGCAAGAATGATATCTACCGCCCATTCCTTTGATGAAGCAACCGGTCACGGTGACCGCATACCCTCACCTCGTTCGAACAGAAGGTCGCTGAGAGCAAAACCTCTTACGAGTTGAGCTGGAAAGTAATATCGATGATTCTAAACATAAAAAAATGTTGTGGTATAACGCTCAAACAAACCGACGAGTTCGATCACAACAAGCGTCTGGGAAGAACGTGCGTCAGTAGGAGCATGAGGACTGTCGCCCGGTGCATGTCGGAGAGCGAATACGCCATCCGCTAGAGAGCCGCATGGCCATCCTGAGGATCAACGTCAGGCACAAAATAGGGTGTTGGCGATTTCCAAAAAATGGATGCATGCTACGGTGGAAATTCACCCTTTTTTTTCTGAGGCTCCTCACTTGAGGACCTCTGTACCTCTCCAAAAAAACTGGTTACCCGATGAACAATTCCCGGACGCGTGCTACTAACAGTACGATAGAGGTAGCGCTTTTTGGTTGAGTAATGTTTCTGAATAACGGGGCTCCTTAACCCAGAATCGTCGGGATGTCAGTTTTGTTTCGCAATCTGATTGTTTTGTATACCTGGGCCATGGGTTTGTTCACCGGGGTGTACTTTTTAGTTTTACACATAATCAGTTTGTGGGTAAAGTACAGAGTTCCTCAAGTGAGGAGCCTCAGAAAAAAAATGATGCACCTCTATCGTCGCATTTGTCTAGGAAAAAACGAAAGCTATTGCAAAAAAAAAAGAACGGAATTCCGACACGTTTGGGTTAAGGAGCCCGGTCATTCAGAAAAAAGTTTCTGCCAAAACGTGATACCTCTACCGCAGCGCGCGGTTGGGTTGGAAAAAATGTAAAATAGGATTGAAGCCGACGAGTTTCACAGCTCAAGGTCGACCAACCCACGAAAAACTGAAGTTCGAAATATAAAAAAGGTTAACAAAAAATAACTAACCGAACTTTTAGCTGTTTTTTTGTGGGTTGGGTTGGCCTTGGATTTCGATTTCGACGGTTTCAATGCTATTATTATATGTTTCCTACCCAACGTCTACCCAACCAAAGTTGGTACATCGAAACCACGCTAATATGGTGGTTCGCCTCTTGTAGTGACATGCATGACATGTGGCACATCTTCCCGTGGTCCAGCACTCAACGCACAGTGACAATGAACCAGACCTTCGCCATTATCCACTATGCGGCTCCTGCAGGTTCTCATCGAGACTGTGGCGGACAAATTCCCTACTTCGGGCAGTCCCACGCTTGCGCACTCCGAGGGTAACCCGCCTGTCAAGACGCGTGGCGCACAACAAGCAGGCATCCAACGGCCGTCACCCTCCGAGAAAGGTGTGAATATGTCCAAGCTACCACCGCAAGAATGCGCGAGTTATCGCACATATCGAAGTTATCGCACAAGGGTGTGTAAAAATGACGAGAACGAAATGATACAAAAAAATATAATAATATAATATTGCAAAGCAAGAATGAAATTTCGACGAATTTGGGTTAAGGAGCCCCGTCATTCAGAAATAGAAAAGTCGACAAGTGCTACCTCAATCGTACCACGCGTGTTCTGTTCGATATCATCTTACTCTATAATGAATGGCTAAAAAACAAAAACATGAGGCCAGATCTCGGATGGGATTATGGTGAATAACTAACTTCTAGCTAGCTCAGTGCTTACGGTGTACATCTAACAAAATATGATGTCGCAGTCATAGCTAACTACTAGCCCAGTGGTTGTGGTGTGTATCTGACTGCTAGCTCGGTTGCTATGGTGTAGATGGCTCAGTTGTCATGGTGTATATCTAACAAAAGTACAATTTGGGGACTATCTGGGTGAGGCATAGAGAGCTCCTCCGGTTCGTCAACAGCCTAAGAAGAACTAGGTTCACGCGTTCGTGCCCGCGATGACAACGCCAGGGCCGACAATAGAGGTAGCACGCTTCGGCAGAAACGGATTCAGAATGACGGGGCTCCTTAACCAAAAGTCGTCGGAGTTTCGTTTTTTTCTTGGAATAATATTCGATGAACATCTAAGGCCATGGGATTTTTCATCGGGTAGCACTTTTATTTTTTCACAAATTTGTTTTTTTTTGTGAGAGGCATAGAGCTCCTCAAGTGAGGAGCCTCAGAAAAAAAAGGATGAACCTCCATCGTAGCATGCGTCCGTTTTGTGAATGACGGGGCTCCGTATCCCAAAATCTTCGGAATTTCGTTTTTATTTAGCAATAATTTTAGTTATACCTAGGCCATGGGATTTTTCATCGGGTAGCACTATGTAGCACTATTATTTTGTTCCAAAATCAGTTTTTGGGAGATGTATAGAGCTCGTCCGGTTCGTCAGCAGCCTCAGAAGAACTAGGCTCACGCGTTAGTGCTCGCGATGGCAACACCAGGGCCCGTGTGCGTGCACCCGCTTAACCCTCCTTCTACTGCAAAAGACGCGTGCTGCGATAGAGGTAGCAATTTTTGGCGTTTTTGTTTCTGAATAACGGGGCTCCTTAACCCAAAATCGTTTGGATGTCATTCTTGTTTTGCAATCTGATTTGTTTTGTATGCCTAGGCCATGGGTCCGTTCATCGGGTTGCACTTTTTAGTTTTCACAAAATGAGTTTGTGGGTGAAGTACAGGGCTCCTCAAGCGAGGAGACTCAGAAAAAAACCGGTGCACCTCTTCGTAGCATGTGTCAAAGGGTGCCCTTCACACTAAGCATAGATAAATTGTCGCCAAACGCATGGGTGCAATCTGGAGGGGTTAACCCTTATGGGACCCATGCATATCGGCGAAAAACACGAAATGTGAGATATTATCAACCACTTAGGGAGAGCGTGCATCAGAGCGAGCATTAGCACGCCGTGATCGTGTGCTATAGTACCTACCGCTGCGCTTCGGAGCCACCCCCTACCCAGCAATCAGCGTTTTTTCTCGAAAGTTTTTTCTCTAAAAGTTACAATCGAGTTAACACGTCGGTGGTGTTACTATTGCGGAGATCCATTGTTAACAACACGAAAAGCAACACACACAAAAAAAAACATATCTACCTTCCAGCAGAGCGGACTTATGTCACGACTAAGTTCGTGTGAGGCTCTGTATAATGTGTAGACCGAGCAACAAAACATCCTCGAAAGAAATAAACGTGTAATATTTCCTCGGCAGATGGCTTCGTACCCTTGGGAGCTTCTCGGAAAACGCTTTCAGAGGAGGCGCGAAAGAGGTATAAAGCAGTCTGGGAAGCCGTTATCATAGCCCAAGAGCGTGACCCTTCTGCAGGGCAAGACACTATGTCAAGACGTCGAGCAAACGGCACGGGTGGCGCGCCGGGAGGCATATTATCCAGACGCAGCGTGAACGGTTGTGAGGGTGGCGCGGCGCATGACTTATTATCCAAACGCCACGCTAATAGTAGGGATAACACGTCGCAAGTACGGCGGCCAGAGATCGAGGAATCTAATACCATGGATGGTAAGGTTTGTCGACCGAACTCTTACGTGGCGGCGAGGAGCAAGAGGGTTACTGCAGCAAGCGATCGCGGGCAAGTGTGTTTGATTGAGCCGCGCGCGACGAGACAGAGGTCGGCCGCTTCAAGATCGAGGGAGCTTGAACCAGAAGCGGAGGGGGTGCGGCGTGTAGGAGGTACCTTCACGGATGACGAGGATTGGCGTGCTGAGGTAAGATGGCATGTGTTTAGTCAGCCGATGTTCAAAAATGAAATATGTGTTAAGTTTCTCCACCAAAAGTGGGCGCGGTGCGGTTATTGTGCACGGTATATGGTGGAAACCACGTCATACTTTACATAGCCCAGCTCCGACCGACAAAACAGTTTTGGCCGTCAACACTAACTCCCCTCGACACATGTTCCTTCCGAAAACAGTTTCGAGCGGTCGGGGTTCGGGTTAAGGTTAGCGTTACAGAGGTACTAGAAACGGTTTAGACAGCATTTTCCCGAAAGGATGATATATCCCGGGAATGTTTGAACTCACTACAAGTGTCAGGAGGCAAATAGGAAGATCCATATGAAATAGATCTTAGGGGTCTTCTAGCGCGAAGGTTTAACGCGAAGTACGTTTCAACCATGTTTGTCGAACGATGGGAAAAAATTCTGTACAGCCCTCTTTTTAACCTGCTTGGAATAGCTCCCACGTTTGTTTTGGGACGAAGGACTCGGAGTTACTGTAGTGCCACTTAATGTTTGCAGTTTAACCCCTATAGCATGTGTCTACCTTTCTTGGGGGTGAACAGCTCGACGGTAGACACATGCTACGATAGATAAGAGGTGCACCATTTAGTTTCTCGGTCTCCTCACTTGAGGAGCTCTAAACCTCACCAAAAAACTGATTTCGAGAAGAATGAAGAGTGCAACCCGATGAACAAACCTATGGCAGTGTATACAAAAAAAATCATATTGCAAATCAAGCATGACATTCCGACGAGGTTTGGTTGAGGAGCCCCGTCATTCAGAAACAAAAAAAGGCCGAAAAATGCTACCTCAATCGTAGCACGTGTAGGATGTTTTATTTTGTTTAGTCTAACCCTTTTACAAGTGCTCTGACGTTTTGGGGGGCAATCTACTGTACTTGGAATTAGAATTGGACCAAGCCTACGGTAAGGGGACCACTTTGTTTGCTCTTTTTTTGCGGCTAGGCGGTCACTCGCGCGAGGGACCCCTCTAAATCCTTTGCGGTCATAAGCTTTCGTGCTGTTTTTGTTTTTCCGATAAGAAACTGCCATGGGATGGTTAGCGACGCGGCGCCAAGGAAAAATCGCCTACTTGGTATTTTCAGTGAGGCACTGAACCGCCCGGGCGAGTGGCCCAAACCCGGTAGTGAAAAAGGGGGTACCCCCCCCAAACGTAGCCTTGGTCGTTGGATGTTTCTATGCAGGTTTAGTCTAACCTCTTTAGCACGGCACCCACGTTGCTGGAGTTTGGGTGGGATAGCGTTTGCAGTTTAACCCAACCCTGTAGTCTTGCGCCCACGTTATGGTTATTCGGGAAAATCTACTTGCAGTTGGCGTGGGACGGTTTTTGTAGTCGACGCATGCTACGGTATCGGTAGTATCATTTTTCTTGTGAGGCTCCTCACTTGAGATCTTTACGAGCCTCTCCCAAAAAATGATTTGGGGAAAAATAAAAGTGCTATCCGATGAACAATTCCATGGCCTAGGTATACAACGAAAATTATTGCAAAATTAATTGTGAATTTCCAACGATTTGGGGTTAAGGAGCTCCGTCATTCACAAAACGTTTGAGCCAATAAGTGCTACCTCTATCGTAGCACGCGTCAGTCCTTTTTAGCTTTTTAGCTTTTAGTTTTTAGTTTTTTAGCTTTTAGCTTTTAGCTTTTAGCTTTTAGCTTTTAGCTTTTAGCTTTTAGCTTTTAGCTTTTAGCTTTTAGCTTTTAGC